>CAUYSK010062558.1:0-155669 GCA_963575035.1 Avahi laniger
ACTGAATCTGGATCCACACCTCTCACTTCTCACAAAAATCAACTCACGCTGGATCACAGATCTAAACCTAAGGAGTGAAACTATTAGAACTCTAGAGGAAGAAGTTGGAAATTCTCTTCTAGACATTGGCCTAGGCAAAGAATTTATGAACAATACCTGTTTTGATTGTGATAACTCTTATTGATAAAAGTAACAGTATTGGCATAAAACTTCAGGATTTACCAAAGTAAAACTTTTTCTCATTTAATCTTCACAACTATAAGAAATAGATGATGCAATCCCACTACTAGGCATCTACCCAAAGGAAAAAAAGACATTTTATAATAATCTGCACTAGAATGTTTATGGCAGCACAATTCACAACTGCAAAGATGTGGAAACAACCCAAGTGCCCATCAATACGTGAGTGGATTAATAAAATGTGGTATATGTATACCATGGAGTACTACTCAGCCACAAAAAACAATTGTGAACTAGCACCTCTTATATTATCCTGGGTGGAGCTGGAGCCCATTCTTCAAAGTGAAGTATCACAAGAATGGAAGAACAAGCACCAAAATGCACTTGCCATCATATTGGTACTAACTGGTCAATTCCTTTGGTGCTCACATGGAAATAGTAATCATTGGTTGCCAGGCAGGTGGGAGGGGGGAGGAGGGGATGGGTAAACTCATAACTTAATGGGTCTGAAGTGCAGTGTTTGGAGGATGGGCATGCTTATAGCTCTGGCTTGGGCAATGCAAAGGCAATATATGTAACTCAAACGTTTGTACCCCCATAATATTCTGAAATTTAGAAATTAGAAAAAAAGAAATCTAAAAAACAATTATTAAGACTTTCTATGTAACTGAGTAGAAGTTTAAATTTTGTAAATGTGTAAGCTTATCTTAAATTTTACTTATAGACATACATATATATTATGTTGCTTGAAAAGAATGTAATTTTTGATTTAAGAGTAGCCTGTGCATTTACAGAATTTAATCCTCTATGGTTTCCAAGAAAATTATATACAAAATTTTTCAAGTTTATTTTAGTTGAATATATTACTCAATTATTTGATTACTCTGTATTTTTATTTAGTTTTAATCCACTTCATTTGTCCAGTGTTCTGACAGGTATGTTGTAAAATTCAACTATATTTTTCTACTAAATAAAAAAAAATATATAATGTCCAACCTTTAAAATAAAAGAAAATTAAAATATTTTATAGTAAAACACTATGAATTTTGATATATAAATGCTTGGAGTGACTACACTAGAAGTAATCCAATGCTTGCAGCTCTGTTAGAGTCACTGTCACTGATAATGCAGTAGGTACAGAAGCAGCCTGGTTTATAAGTAGTTTGTGATCATGATTCAGATATTTTGTAATGGGCTTGCCATTGATGACACATTTTCCAAAATGGTGAACAACTCTTGGTAAATTTCCCAAGACAACAATGTACAGTCTGTCCTTAAGGTATACAATGATTCAATTTCTGGAATTTTTAGTGAATATTAAAACTGTACAAAAAATACTTCGGTTTTATATATCTCACAGAATTAGGTTCTTGGATTATTAACTTGCTTTTCAACCATATGAATGTCAGGCCATTCAAATCATACAAAAGATAAGACAATTTTTTGCTGCATATGACTTAAAAATTACGATGTGTGTAATATCCTTGGCCTTCAAGCACTAAATATCAGTAGTTCTCGCTCATTACTGGGACAACCAAAAATGTCCTCATGTATTTCCTAAATATTCCCTAGCAAAGGCACTGTTCTCATGAGAACATCATCCTCATGTAAAACCATAACAAAGATTCCTGAAAAGCTGAGCTAGTAATGTCTACAGACCATAGTTAATAAGTGACTCTTGGAATACATTGCCATATACATATGCATCACTGTGTTGATTGAGTTAAGCAAGGTATATCTGTGAAGCAGGTCATAGTTCCTACAATCCCTAGACCTTCTGCCTTTGACAAAGGTCTGGCCTACCATTCAGTTTCTTTCTCCTTAGTCTCCTATCATCTACCTCTCTGTAGCCCCCAAATACTACAAGGTCAATCTCTTCCTCTGAGCTAATATAAGGGCAGAGAAAACAGTGCTCCTCTTCTGCAGTCATAGGCCTGCCTTTGAGACAATAGGAATGATTCCCAGGGTAGAGTACTGGTGACAAGGAAGTATCATTGTACAGAGCAATTTAACTCCCATTACCTCCAACACCTTTATTGAGCAATAGGATTGTGTCTTCCTTTTTGTACAATTCAAGTGTCCATTGCAGTATTTTTTGAAATGTATAATAATAGTCTTCATTTAAATGAATCTGAAACTGCTGATAGCATTAATAAACTTTTAGCTGGCTTCTAGACATCAAGTTTTCAAAACAAGACAAAACATTGAATTCTAGTCTTAGAGCCCCTCATATTTAGATTGTTGGCGCACAAAAAGATTTGGCATAAGATTCTGATATTTTTAACTGATATTTATCTTGTGTCTCTGTCTCATTCAAAACTAACCCTTGGATCAGTTGCCTCTTGGAAAAATGGAAAATTAAGGGAGAAGTGGCAATAAAAGCCACATATTAATAGAACTTGTCTCAGGAAACCATGTGCCTTGCTCCCTCCACCCTTGTCTTGAACCCTAACCTGGGAGGGTTTATTTATATCAGATTAATAAAGAGTTCTAATGACCCTTACAGAACATTTCTGAAATTAGTATTATGAAGAAACTTGGTTTTAAGCTATTATAAAGATTTTGTCTAATCAATTATAAAACAGATTTTATTCATTTTAATTTAGATAAAATAGTTTCCAACCACAGGTGCATTTTCATGGAATAGCTTCATTACATTTTGATTGTGCTTAGAACTTTAAGCTAAACATCCTTGTTTTTCACTTTTTTGGTTGGGCACAGATGGTATCATTACCACACATATGCCTTATTTTTTAAGTGAACCTATATAACAAATCACTCTATTATACATATGTATACTCCTGTAATTTTAAGCAATTCTGTCTTTATTCAAATAAACCAAGCATTTTAAATTCATTTTGGTTTGTTTTTCTTTTTTTTCTTTTCTAAATTTCAAAGTGTTACGAGGGTCCGAATGTTTTTGGTTACAAAGATCGCTTTTGTAATGCTTGAGTCAGGGTTATAATTGTGCCTGTCACCCAGATAGTGTTCATTGTACCCATCAGGTAGGTTTTCGCCCATTCCCTCTTCCTTCCTCACCCCCGATTGATTTCCATTGAGTTATACTTCCCTCTATGCACATGTGTGCTCATTGGTTATTTTTAATTTAATAGTAAGTATATGTGGTGTTTGTTTTTCCATTCTTTAAATATTTCACTTAAGATAATGGTCTCCAGTTCCATCCATATTGTTGTAAAAGACATTAAGTCATCCTTCTGCATGGATGAGTAGTATTCCAATAGTATACATATACCACAATTTGTTAATCCAATTATGAATTGATGTGCATTTGGGTTGATTCCACATCTTTGCAATTGTGAATTGTTCTGTAATAAATATTCGAGTGCAGGTATCTTTCTGATAAAATGACTTCTTCTCCTTTTTTAAAATATACATTTTTTCTTTTGGAATATTACAGGGGTACAAATGTTTTGGTTACATAAATTGCTTTAGTACCATTTGAGTCAAAGTTATAAGTGTGTCCATCACCGAGATAGAGTGCATTGTACCTGTTAGGTGTGAATTTATCTATTCCCTCCTTCTCCCTCCCACCTGCTGGATTTCTAATGAATGTTATTTCCATAGGTGTGTATAAGTGTTCATCAATTAGCTCCAATTTAATGGTGAGTACAGGTGGTGTTTGTTTTTCCATTCTTGTGATACTTTGCTTAGAAGAATGGTCTCCAGTTCCATCCAGGTTAATACAAGAGGTATCAGTTCACCATTTTTTATGCCTGAATAGTAATCCATGGTATACATATAACACATTTTCTTAATCCAGTAATAATTGATGGGCACTTGGGCTGTTTCCACTGCTTTGCAATTGTGAATTGTGCTGTTATAAACATTCAAGAGCAGGTGTCTTTTTTATAGAATGTCTTTTTTTTTTTCCTTTGGGTAAATACCTAGTAGCAGTATTGCTGGATCAAATGGTAGATCTACTTTTAGTTCTTTGAGGTGTCTCTATACTACTTTCCGTAGAGGTTGTACTAGTTTGCAATCCCACCAACAGTGTATGAGTATTCCTATCTCTCCACATCCATACCAGCCTTTGTTGTTTTGGGACTTTTTGATAAAAGACATACTCACTGGAGTGTTAAGTGATATCTCATTGTGGTTTTGATTTGCATTTCCCTGATGATTAGAAATGTTGAGCATTTTTTCATATGTTTATTGGCCATTAATCTATCTTCTTTTGAAAAATTTCTTTTCATGTGTTTTGCCACTTTTTAATAAGATTGATTTTTTTCTTGTTGATTTGCTTGAATTCTTTATAGATTCTGGTTATCAGCCCTTTATCGGATATATAGCATGTAAATATTTTCTCCCATTCTGTAGGTTGTCTATTTGCTCTATTAATTGTTTCTTTGGCTGTGTAGAAAAATGAGCTCTTTTCCTTTGGGTAAATATCCACTAGTGGGATTGCTGGATCAAATAGTAGGTCTACTTTCAGTCTTTGAGGAATCTCCATACTGTTTTTCATAGAGGTTGTACCAATTTGCTATCCCACCAACAGTGTATGAGCATTCTTTTCTCTCTGCATCTGCACCAGCATTTGTTGTTTTTGGACTTTTTAATAAAAGTCATTCTAACTGGGGTATCGAACTGGGGTGTCATCTGGTTATTACCCCTTTATTGGATGTATAACATGTGAATATTTTCTCTCATTCTGTAGGTTCATTCTGTCTGTTCTGTTAATTATTTCCTTGTCTGTGCAGAAACTTTTTAAATTTAATCAAGTGCCATTTATTTATTTTTGTTGTTCCTGTGACTGCCATTTGGGGTCTTCTTCATAAATTCTTTGCCTTGGCCAATATCTAGAAGAGTTTTCCAACATTTTCTAATAGAATTCTTACAGTTTCATGTCTTACATTTACGTCTTTTATCCATCTTGAATTAATTTTTGTGAGTGGTGAGACATATGGATCCTGTTTCATTCTTCTGCATGTGGCTATCCAGTTGCCCCAGCACCATTTATTGAACAGGTTTTCTTTTTCCCAGTGTATGTTGTTGTCTGCTTTGTCAAAGATCAGCTGGCTATATGTTGGTAATTTTATGTCTGAGTTTTTCTGTTCTGTTCCCTTGGTCTATGTTTGTAAATTATAAGAATTCACTTATCTAATCTGTTAATAACTTTCCCATCAGTAAATAATATCATGGTACTCTTTATTTTCACTTTAAATCAAACTGGTAATTTCAGAATCACCAGCTCATATAACATCTGGATGTCTCTTTTATTTCACTCTAGGTGATGGATATATTCAGACAGATACAAAGAAACCTCAAAAGAAAAGATGTTTGATTTTGTGGAAAACACTCCAAAGAAATATGTCACATAGTAATGACTTATCAGTTAATATTTAAATGATTAAATAACATAAAGCATCATTACAGCTCACTGGTGAAAATAGGCTAACTTTGTTAACATCACTGTAACATTTCAAAGAGCTTGAAAAGATGTTATTTTCACTAGGAAGTTTAAACTTGTCCAAATGGCCAAAATAATATTAGATACAACCTGATCAATGACCATTCCATTGATTAATAATATAATACAAAATTATTGCTGTGTATTTTTTTCTCAAGGAACTCTGAAGTGTTCATGTATTTTTCCATGAATTTAGCCAATCTTTAACTCAGTTACTTCTGGAGGTAGCATGTGCCCAAAGTCTACATATTTTATGATATGATGTGTGGAAAACAACCTTTGGAAAGTAACATTAAAGCTTGTCTAAGAACCATCATTTCTTTAGCCAATCATCTAAAGCTATTAAACTATTAAAAGTAGATGCCATGAAAATAGTTTTTAGAATAGTCAACTAGAATTCAAAGACTAATTTCTAATTTACTGCCCATACAGACACCTTATGTTTACTCTTCTTTTTCATTTATAAACATTTAAGTCACCTCATTATTTGTTTCTGGCTCCATTAAGACAAAGATGAAGAAAGCAGGGGAAAATACAGTTTAAAGTGTAATTTATGGATATGATAAAAAAAAGTTCTTGAAGGAAATTAACATTCCTAATGAGATGCTCATATATCATTTGCGGATTTCAATGATCCTTAGTCTTCAGTGCTCTAGGTGCTTCAATTTTAGCTGATAAGTTTTATTTCTTCAGTTGTGTCATTATTGTTTAACTGGATTATTCCACTAATGACCATTTGATAATATTCTGTATAAGATTTCATTTCTGTTAAATACTGGCTAGAATCTCCTTGAGTATAAGGACAGGACTATATCATAATTGTCATGTACCATTCATTTTTAATCACCCATGGAACATAGGGAAAAAACCTCACAAAATAGGATTTTAATAGAATGCAGTTGAATATGCTATGTTATTTGCATCATTTGAACAATTAGGGCTGTTGTTTAAATGTTCTCTGCGCTTATGATCATTTTCAAAAATCCATCTGATTGGTCTTCAAGTGAAAATTTCAAAAGAAAAAAATACAGTTTACAGAGATTTAAAAAGAGATTCACGTTCTTAAGAAACTATGGTAATGCCAGATGGTAGGTTGTCAATAATGGTATTTTGCAATGTTTACAGAAGATATGTATTATAGTCTAATTCAGACAACTTCATTTTTCAACTAGGATCTTAATTTATACACTGCTTAGGCAACCAGCAAGTTGTTGATCTGGAAGCTTATTTTCATGCAATTAAGGAGAGAATGTTCCAATTTTATGACAGTATATATCTTTTACCTATGTCTTTGGCCAGAAGGGTATCCCTTTGTCTTTTACTCACTTCCCTCATGCAAATCTAATATACAATGCTGGACCCAAGAATAAGCAATACATACTCTCATTCAGAAAAGGGAAGAATGGGGGCACCACCATCATTGGTTCAAAGCAATTCTGAAATCCCTCAGAGTAGACATTGTGAAGGCCCTCAGCAAGAAGTGGGGAAAGATCCTTGATCATGTCTGATTCTGTACTCTCTTTCCAATTGATCACCTCCTGAAAATTTCTTCTTGTCTCTTATACTCATTGGTCACATAGGAAGTGTCTGTTTGAAAATATGTCCTTCTTGGAGGCTGACCAGTGTTTGCAACCTGGTTCCTCATAATAGATAAATAATTGTGGCCATAATGAAAATATCAAAGATAATTAAAATAACAGTAATGATTTCCATTCTTACCTTTCCAGAAGGCTGTGTCTACTGTAATGGACATTTTTGGTTCCTTCCCACTCCACATCCCTTCTACTGTTTGCTTGGTATCAGCAACAGAAGAGTTGAAGCATCGCAGAGACTGTCCATTATATTAGTATCACTTGCTGTGCTCTCTAGTTTGGATTTTTCTCCACATCTATGAGTTACTGAAATATAGTTTCAATGATTTATTTCCATTAAGATAAACAGTTTGTCTCTGTTACGTAAAACCAAAGAATCATAATGGATACACTCAAATCTAATTTTGGATACTACTCCCTGAAATGGTCCATATTTGACAGATTCTAAAACTTAGAAGAGTTCTGGAAAAAAACTACTTATACTGCATAGCAAGGGTTCTTAACCGAGAATCTTTGGATGGGCTTTAGGTGGCCCCAAAACCTATAGCAATTATACATATTTTATTTTATAAGTATTCATAGCTTTCATCAGATTCTTAAAGAATGTGTAACCCATACAATACTAACTACTGCTCTAGAAATTTATTTCCAGTTTTTAAATAGCATAAGGAAGTGTATTAGTAAAAAATTTTCTTCTAGTGAAAATACGTATATTTTAAGAATGGTTTAATACCTAGTTAACTTGGAGAAATCTACTTGGAAATAATTACAGCTATTCAATATTAGAATGTATCTACAAAAGATATCATGGAATTTATTTATCTGAAGGTCCTTAAATATAGTGTAAATTCTTTGGTTTAAATCTCTCCTCCTCAAAAAGACCAAGTTGGATATCTTGTGGATTTTGAACCCTTGTCAATCCTATGTTTTAAGATTCCACCTTTTGAACTGAAATAGGATGGCATCTAAATACAAAAGACTTTATGGTGTCAGAGCTCTGGGCCAGCAAGTATTAAGAAGGAAATCAGAGCAAAGAGATTTAACTGGAAAGTTTTCAATTGAGAAGTGAAAGTGAAGACTGCAGTAGAATTGTTATGTGGGAGGCTAAAGGACAGAGGTGAGTACACATTTGTTGGCAGGAGCTAGTATCCTCATCCAAATATTGCCCTTGAAAAGCCAAATTGAGTCGGTTTCTTTTGTGGTTGTTTTGCTTTGGTTTTATTTTTTAGCAAACAGATCTCTTTATTTTTATAAGCGTATTAAACAGATCCAAAAACAATAGCAACAAAAATAAGGGTGTTTCAATTAGGGAGAAAAATAGTACTGATTGAAACACACAGCTTTGCAGACTTTGGTGCTCCTGTAAACCTGGTGGAATAATTAGTTGAAAGGTGTTTCATCTCTGGGAAGCTCTTGGTAGAACTCAGAATCTATCTCAATGTACACAAATATCCTGTTCCAGTAGTTGAAGACAGAACATGAAGAAAACTGCATGTCATTTACACTGCCAAGGGAATTTGGAAGATCAGTATACTTATTCAAACTGGAATTTAGCCCAGACTCTATTTTTGATAAAGGAAAAAAGAAAAAAAGTTAAATATTTTAATAAAGCACAGGAACATTGATTTATTGGGGATACAGCACACATTTTCTAGACTTTGAAATTTCAATTCTACAAAAAGAGTCAAGTGCTACTCTTGATATATTGATATACCTTTTATATTTAAATAACCAGTTGCTTATCTATTTGCTTTTTTAAAAATCTATTTAACATATTCTGGTTTTCAGTCTGGTGTTTGCTCTTCCCCACTAATCACAATTATAAACCCTGGAAATGATGTAGCAGACAATCAAAGCAGAATTCTGGAGAGTGGAAGAGGGTGGGCTGATTTTAGACCCTTGGCTGAAGGAACAGCACAGCAGCAGGGAAGCTTGCTTCCCCTAAACCCCAATACCAGACAGAGAAATGCCACCCAGATCTTTTGTTTTCTGACCACCAAGATAGCAAAAGAAGAGAGCCAAGGTAAGTTCATTCTTCTCCTGGTTAGAATGGGAGTCCCTCTGAAAATATCAAGTGAGCTGACTCCACTATTAAGGGTTCAGGGCCCCATCACAAGCAGGTGGCCAAAGAAAACATATTCCTTCCCTGCCTGGCCTGAAATTCTCTTTTTCCACTGAGAAATGCCAAGAAGGTCAATGGAGCTGGCAAGAGGAACCAGCTATAGCTACTGCCTGGTCAAGGAAGCCTCTTTGTCCCAACGGACTCAAGATTCTCCTCCCACCCAGATATACCAGACATGGAGACAATGAACCCAGGAAAAGTAAGTGACCCCATTTAGGAAGTCTTTTTGCATCTGCTCTTAGAGATTATTCTCCCCTGGCCAGAAACAACAAAGAAGATAGGCGGCACTGGTAGGGGAATCCTAGCCAGCCCTACTTCCACTCAAAGATAGTCGGCAGCTGGCCTGGAGAAAACCCTTTCAGCCCCTTCCACAGCACCAGCAGAGACCAATGGGAATCTCAGAAGTACCAGACAACCCAGATGGATGAAAATAACACCACAAAGGCTCTGAAAATCAAAATGCCATCATAACCACAATCTACAAAAATAGGCAAAGACCTAAATGCGAAAACTAAGCAGTGAAATAGCCTTCTAAATAAAAGATTAAAATAGGACCCAGAGTTTCATAATGTAATAGGGGAAAATGTCTAGAATACAATTGAAAATATTTTTTCATACCAAGAACCAAGACGGTCACAACCTGAATGAGAAGATGAATTGATGCCAACATTGGGATAAATCAGATGCTGGCATTATCTCACAAAGATTTTATAGTAGTTATCATAAAAATCCTTCAGCAGTATATTAAAAATTCTCTTGAAACAATTAAAAAATAGAAAATGGCAGCAAAGACATAAAAGTTATTAAAAGCCAAATGGAAATTATAGAATTAAAATATAATAATAGAAACAAATAATTTGCTGGAAGGGCTCGATAGTAAAGTGGAAATAACAAAAGATAGAATCAATAAATTTGAAGACAGAATGTGAGAATTTACTCTTTCATATCAAGAACCAATGTGAACAATAGGAAGAAAATAGAATTTTTTTTTAAGTGAATATAGCCTCAGGGACCTGTGGGACAACAACAAAAAATCCAACATCTGTATCATCAAAGTCCCAGAAGAAAATGAGAAAGAGTGGAAATAAAAGGGTATTTGAAAAAATAATCATTGAAAACTTTCCATATCTGACAAGGGATACAAACCTATTGACCCAAGCATAAATCAAATAAATCTATGCCAAGACACATAATCCATCTTTTGAACAGTAAAGATAAATAAAGTCTTGAAACCAACCTGAGAGAAATGACAATACCTATATGGGAACATCAAAGTAAATGAAAATAGTAGTTTTCTCATCTGAAACCACAGAGGCCAAAAAGAAGTGGCACAATATTTTCAAATGCTGAAAGAAAAAAAAAAAACTGCAAACGCAGAATTCTAGTGAAATTATCCTTTATGAATGAAAGGGAAATAAAAACGTTCTCACATGAAGGAAAACTGAAAGAATTCATCACAGGCAGATGTACCCTTAAAAAGTGGTTAAAGGAAATTCTTCAAAAAGAAAGAAAATGAAAAAAATAAGCAATCCTGCAGCATTAGGAAGAAGGAATAGTACAAAAAGCATTTTTTTCATGAGTTTTATAAATTGATTAAAACAACATTTATAACACTATCTTGTATCCAAAATGATTATATTTAAAGGTGTGGGAAATTAAAGGGGCTGAAATGGAAGTGAGGCTTCTGCACTTCACCTGAAGTGGTAAAATGTTGATACCAGTTGACTGTTACATACATATATTACTACCCAGAGCAACTACAACAAACTATAGAAAGAGATACACTCAAAATCATTAAAAATAAATCAAGGTTAAATCTTAAAAACTGTTTTTCAAGTAACCCATACAAAAGCAAAACAAGAGAAACAGAGGAACCAGAGAAACCAATAATACACAGATAATAAGATGGCAGACTTAAGTGCTAACATGTCAATAATTACCAAACTGTAAATTATCTAAATAGACCAATCAAAAGATATATTGGAAAGTGAATAGAAAAGCACAATTCAACTGTATTTCTTACAAGAAACTCACTTTAAATTTAGCAACACGGGTAGAAAAGTAAAAGGATGGAAAGAATCATGCAAATATTAATTTTTAAAGAGTATTAGTGGCTATACTAATATAGCAAAGAAAATTACTAAAAACAAGGAGAGGCATTACATAATAATAAGAGGATTAATCCACCAAGAAGACATAACAATCCTAAACATGTATGTATCAAATAACAGAGTCACAACATATATGAAAGAAAAACTGATAGAACTTATAGGAGAAATAGAAACAAACATAGGAGCAGATTTCAACAGCACCTCTCAGCAACTGATAGAACAAGTAGAGAGAAAATTAGCAAGAACATAGAATACCCCAACAACACTGTCGATCAATAGGATCTAATTGAAATAAAAAGGTTGAATATCCATTATCCAAAATGCTTGGAACCAGAACTGTATCATATTTTGGATTTTTTCAGATTTTAGAATACTTGCATTATACTTATCAGTTGAGCATCCTTAATCAGAACATCTGAAATTTGAAATACTTCAGTGAGCATTTCTTTTGAGTGTCACGTTGTGGTCAAATTGTTTTAGATTTTGGAATATTCTGAATTTGGATTTTTAGATTAGGAATACTCAGTCTGTATAAAACATTCCACTGATCAACAGCAGAATCATAATTTTTTCAAGTGCCAATGAAAATTCACCAAGCTAGACCATATTCTGAGTTATAAAATAAAACTTGACAAATGTTAGAGATAATTATAAGAGTGTGTTCTCTGAGCATAATGGATCAAAATATGAATCAATAACAGAAAGAAAACTGGAAAATCTCTAAATACATGAAAATTAAACACTTTTAAATAATCTATGGGTCAAAGAGGATATCCCAAAGGAAATAAAATAATATGTAGAGTTTAATGAAAGCAAAAATATAATATATCAAAATTCACGGGGTATAATTTAAGCTTTGCTGAGGGGAGAATTTATAGCATTAAATGATGTGAATTTCAAATCAATAACCTACATTCTTACCTCAAGTAACTAGAAAAATAAAAAAAAAACACCAAAACAAGCTGAAGAAAATAAAAATAATAAATATAAGAGCAAACCCCAAAGAAATTAAAATAGAAAAATAATAAAGAAAATCAATAAAACAATAAAGTTGGTCCTCAAAAAAATGAATAGATTATAAACCTCTAGCATAACTGATAAAAATAAGAGATACAATCAGCGGTATCAGGAATGAAGTGAGGGTTGTCACTATTAATATGAAATCATTAAAGGAAAAAACACTATGAATAATTTTATGTTCACATGTTTTACAACTTAGAATAAATGTACTAATTCCTCAGGGACCGCAACTATCAAACTCAACCAAGATGAAATTGACAATCTGAATAGCCTATAATGATGAAAGAAATTTAATTCATAATTTAAAAGCTGCTAAAAAAGAAATCTCCAGGCCCAGATGGTTTCACTGAAGAAATCTTCCAAACATTTAATAAAGGATTAACACCAATTTTACATAATCTCTTCCAGATAATAGACATAAGGAAACATTTCTCAAATCATTTGATGATATCAAAACCAGATATAGTCAGTACAACAAAAGAAAACTAAAGAACAATATCTCTCATGAACTTAGACACAAATCCCTCTACAAAGTAGTAGCAAACCAAATTCATATTTGACAATGTATAAGAAGAATTGTTTCCTATGACAAAATAGAAATTATACGGATATGCAAAGCTGAGTCATCATTTAATAATGAATCAGTGTAATCAATCATATCGACAGAATTAAGAACAAAAGTTAATATGATCAGATCAGTCAATGAAGAAAAAACAATTGAGACTATCCAACACATATTTATTATTAAAACTCTCAGAAACATAAAAACAGAGGAAATAGAGGGAAATCTTCAACTTGATAAAAAACATCTCCAAAAAGTCTACAGCTAACATCATACACAATAGTGATAGACTGAATGCTTACTCCATCCAAGATCAGGAACAAAGCTAGAATGTCAGCTCTCCCTGCGCTTCTTCTACATCCTGTAAGTTCTAGCCATTGCAATAACAACAACAAAAAGAAATTTTAAAAAATAAGGATTAGAAACAAAGCCATCTCTATTTGTATAATAGATAACATGATTGTCAGTGTATAAAATCCCAAGGAATCTACAATGAATGAGCCAAACAAACAAACAAATCTTCCTGAACTAACAAGTAGTTCAGAAAGGTCATTGGATATAAAAGTCAAATGCAATTCCATGTATTACAATGAACATACAGAAACCTAAATTCACAACACAATACAATTTATAATCACTCCACAGAAAACAAAATGCTTAAGTATATATTTAACAAATCATATACAGTATCTGTATGCTGAAATTTATAAAATGATGATGAAAAAAATTAAAGATGATCTAAATAAATGGAAAGACTGAGCTCATGGATTGGAAGAATCAATACAGTAAAGACGTCAATTCTCCCTAAACGGATCTTTAGTTTTCAGGAAATTCCTACTAAAATTCCATCAAAGATTTTGTAGACATAGACAAGCTTGTTATAAAATTTATGTGGAAAAGCATAAGCCCTATAATAGCTAAAAGAATTGTGATGAGGGACGATAAAGCAGGAGGAAGGATTCTACCCAATATTAAGGCTTACCATTTAGCCATTGCAACAAAGCAGTGTGATATTGGCAGAATGATAAGACAATAGATCAGTGGAACGGAATAGAGAACTCAGACATAGATCTCCACAAATATAGCCAACTAATTTTTGATGAAGATATAAAACCACTTCAATGGAGGAAAGATGGCCTTTTCAGCAAATGGTACTTGAAAAATTGGACACCCATAGGAAAAAAAGAAAAAGAAAAAGAGAAAATAGCCTCAACCTAAACCTCACATTCTAGACAAAATTTAACTCAAGTGGATCATAGGCTGAAATTAAAAACACAAAACTACAAAACTTTTACAAAGAAAGCATAGGGTAAAGTTTTCGGGATTAAGGAGAATTCTTAGACTTGGCACCAAAAATCACAAACCATAAATGGAAAAAAAATTGATAAATTAAGCCTCTTCATAATTAAACACTTGCTCTGTGAAACATCATGTGAAGACAATGATAATTCAAGATGGATAAAAGACCTAAATGTAAGGCATGAAACCATAAAAATTCTAGAAGAAATGTAGTAAAAACTCTTCTAGACATCAGCCTACACAAAAAATTTATGACTAAGACCCCAAAGGCAAATACAACAAAAACAAAAATAAATAAATTGGACTTAATTAAATTTAAAAGCTTCTGCACAGCAAAGGAAATAATCAACAGAGTAGATAGATAACCTAGAGAATAGGAGAAAATATTCACAAACTGTACATCCAACAAAAGACTAATATCCAGAATCCACAAAGAACTCAAACAAATCAGCAAGAAAAAAACAACTCCATTAAAAAGTGTGCAAAAGACATGAACAGAAGCTTTTCAAAAGAAAGTAGACAAATGGCCTACATCCTCTAACAAGAAGCTTAAAAAAAAGAGAGAAAAAGAGAGAAATGGCCTACAAATATGAAAAAACGTTTAACATCACTAATCATCAGGGAAATAGAAATTAAAACCACAATGAGATACCACCTTTCCCTTGTCAGAATGGTCATTATTAAAAAGTCAAAATAAATCTGGCATGGATGCAGAGAGAAAGGAACACTTCAGCACTGTTGGTGGCACTGCAAATTAGTACAACCTCTATGGAAAAAAGTATGGAGATTCCTCAAAGAAATAAATATAGACTTCGCCATTTGATCCAGCAATCACATTGCTGGGTATCTACCCAAAGGAAAAGAAGTTTTTTTTAAAAAGAGACACCTGGACTCAAATGTTTATTGAAGCACAATTCACAATTGCAAAGATGTGGAGTGAACTAAGTGTCCATCAGTTCAGGAGTGAATAGAGAAAATTTGATATGTATGTATATACCACGGAGTACTACTTAGCCAAGAAAAGGAATAAAATAATGTCATTTGCAGCAACTTGGGTAGAACTGGAAGCCATTAGCCTAAGCGAATTATCTCAGGAATGGAAAACCAAACACCATGTGCTCTCACTAATAAGTGGGAGCTAAATGATGGGTACACAGAGGCACAAAGAGATGTAAAGGTCAATGGAAACCAAGAAGGGTGGAGGGCCAGAGGGGAGTTGGGGATAAGAAGTTACCTATTGGGTACAATGAACACTATTCTGGTGCGGGGCACACCAAAAGCCCTGACTAGCATTATACAAAGTATCCACATAACAGAAACATTTGTATTCCCTTAATATTTTGAAATTTTAAAAAAATCAATCTACACACTGGGAAAAAATATTTGCCAACTACCTATCTGACAAATAACTAGTATCTAGAATACATAAAGAATGCCCAAAACTCAACAATAAACAAACAATATAGTTAGAAAATTGGCAAATGGCATGAACAAAAATGACTGAAGAGGATATAAGATGGCATATAAGCACAAGAAAAAATGTTCATCATCATTAGCAATGAGCAAAATGCAAACTGAAATCACAATGAGATATCACTACACACCTATGTAAATGTCTAAAATGAAATATAGTGACCACATCAAATGCTGGTGAGGAAACAAGAAAGTAGATAATTTATATATTGCTAGTGGTACTATAAAACAATAAAGCCACTCTGGAAAATGGTTTAGCAGTTCTTTAAAAAAAAAAAAAAAAACTAAACCTACAACTACTATATGACCCAGCAATTAAACTCTTGAACACTCGATGCAGAGAAATGAGTTCCCACAAAAACTTTTACAAGTATGTTCATATTAGCTTTATTTGCAATTGTCAAAAATCAGAATCAGTCCAAATGCATTTTAATTACACACACACACACCATGGAATACTACTCATCAATAAAAAGAAATAAATTATTGATACATGCAATAGCTTGGATAAATCTCCCAGGAATTATGTTCAGTGGAAAAAGTCAACCCCAAAAATTTACAGATTGTATGATTCCATTTATATAATTTTATTAAAATAACATTTTAGAAATGGAGTACAAATCAGTGATTGCCAGGGTTTGGAGGGGAAGTGTGGTTTAGTTATAAAAGGTCAACACAAGGCACCCTTGTATACATTGTGTGGTGATATATACACAAAACTACATGGATGATAAAATTGTATGGAACAAAATAAATACATCCAAATAAGTGAAAGTAAAGCTATGGAAATCTGAATAAGATGGGTGGATAGTATCAATGCCAATATCCTGACTGACATTCTACCACAGCAGAATGCTGAGTGACTCTGTCCTTGAGGGACTTGGGTCCATTGGGAGCTGTCCTACCAGCTATGTTTTGCTTGCTTTATTCCTGGGTATGAATGGGATTATAGCAAGCACACAGGATCATAGCAATGCCAGTAGTGTCAGTTGCTCTCACAAAGTGTGAGTAGTGCAAGGCACAAGCAAGAGCTCAGCAGGGCGATGATAACAATGACGATGGTAAACAAACACCTGGAATGGTGAATGTTCCCTTAAAAGCTCAAAAGAAGCACCCATTGCTGCTTAGATTCTCAATCCACATACCTATATTCAAAACACAAAGGATTTGAAATGCATCTTCAATTATTTAAAATCGGTATATTAATCCTGGTTTTCAAAGAGAAATTAAAACTACTTCATTAGTGTTCTTTCAAAGTGACTTTTCCCATCTGTTACACTTTAATTTGGCTGCAATTTTGTGTGTTAAAACAGAGTGAAGACAAGTTAATTACGAAATAACTTGATGCTGCATTTAAAGATCTGTTGAAGTGTGAAATGATTTCCGGCCTTGGATGCAAGGCTGAGTAATGGAGCACCCAGAATAATTCTAATCTGTGAAGACCTAAAACCAAAGAAACCCAAGGAGGAAAACTTTTGATGTTGCAAATTGATTTACTTCAATTCCTAGCAAAATTGAAGTTCATTATATTAATATAATTTTTTAATGAATAAAACAGAAAATAAAAGTTATGTTTTTGTAAACCTACAGTGATTCAATGACTTTCTCTCGGTTTTTACATATGCTTCCCCTTTTAATTTTCACCTTCTATCCACTCCACTTCACAATGGCTAGGAGTTATGCACGCGTTTATATTTGAAGGAAAAGAAGGTCTGTTTGCTCCATGCTCTTTGAGTACTGCTTAAGTAGATCACACTCTACCAATAGATGGATGCTGTCACTGAGCAGTTAATTTAAGTCTAGCTTGGTGTTATTTTGCTTCACCGTTAACCCTCATTAATTTACCCATGTGGGCCTCCCTGTGTCTGATGTGGCAATGGACAGAAGTTTGATGCTACGTTTCCGGGATCTTTCAAGTTTCTTCCCCAACCGCACTTACCGGTGTCCCTAGAAAGCAGGTGAGTGGAATGAACTCCAGGTTTCCACATTAAAGTATGCTCATTACCAAGTCTCTTCTTCCCTCAAAAAATGAAAACAAAAAGCAACATGAGAAGGAAACAAAAATTAATAAATATTATATTCCATTTGTTATTTAAAATTAAGATGCTCAAAATGAAAAGGCCTACTTTACCTTGGAGTCCAAAACTAGAGAAGCATCTCTGTCAGGAAGTAGCAGGAGTGTAGAAATAGAATCAGTACTAGACCCCAAAATCTATGGTCATGCCATATAAAAATTTATTTAGATTTATTTGAATTTACATATTTATTCCAATTCTTCAAGAAAGGGCAGTCATATGTGGTATAGGAAAATCCAGTGAAAAGTTCAGCGTACCTTATAGTTTTATTTTAACTTTTTACAAAGTGAATACATGTTCATTTAAAAAACTTGAACTATATATATAATAATAATAGCAGCAATGTGTGGGTTATCTACTATTGATTACTACATTTAATTATCACAAGTTCCCTGTGAAGAAGAATAAATATTATCCCTGATATTCAGGTTAAAGAAAAAGCACAAGGCCAACTAGTGGGCGGGGGGTATGTTGCCCAAAGTTTTACGTTAATAAGTTTTGGAGCCAGAATGTGATCCTTTGTATTGTGTCTCAAGATCCTGTAACTAATAACTAATGTGCTATGTAAGTCCAGAGATAATCATTATTAATAGGGTCACTCCAGATCAGTGCAGATCTTTTTATTAAGAGAGCTAATACTTACAGAATACTCAGAAACTTGTTTTTTTTCACTCAGCAGTCACAGATAACCTCTCGCATCGTTATGCATGTTTCCTTAATACATTCTTGCCTCGCTTAACAACTTTAATTCCTTCCTGAAATTGTGCCGCTATGTGTGAAGTCATTAAATTGAAAAAAATATTTATACCAATTTTAATGGGAAAATTATGATTTCTTTCAAGCCAAACTAAGATAACAAAACTATTTTCACAGAGAAAAGTAGATCAATTGACAATAAAGCCAAGTTTATATAAGCAATACAAAATAATTTGAAGGAAAAATAAAGTCAGTTTTTCATAAATGAAATAGACATAATAATGTAATGAAGCTTTAGCGTACTGACTAGGGAGAGAGAAATAGTGACCTCATTCCCTTTCCCTCTTCAATTCTATTTTATCACACTCATCTTTTGCTTCATGCTTAAAGTTTTCCTCATTTTCCTTTCTGTAACATTTCCCTTAGCTCATGATTACCTCTAATTGAAAGAATATCTAAAAATAAAGTTACAGCGCAGAAACTTTAGGGCACAGTAAAGATAAAACACAAGAGTTGTCAAAACATTTGGAAATAGCACTACATGTGCATAAAAGACCTAAGAGTCATAAAAATTGATATTTCTTTATCCCTCTTGCTCTGTATACCTGCATAAAGGAAAATGTCTTGGGTTTAGACAAATACGACAGCAATTCTAATCTGTTGCACATCTGTTCTCTGCATTGAATTTGTTGTGTTGAGCAAATTTTGAGCGTGTCCTTGTCTGAAATAATAAAAGTAAAGTATTATTTTTAGATTCTATCTATTTTGTATGTTTTCAGGTAAAAGCATTGTTACACACACGAAAAAAATCCAAAAAGTGGTATAACTTTTTAAAAACCATTATAGTGAGAAGTTACCCACTCAACATTTTGTGGGGTAACTCTATATTTTGGTAGCTTATAGAATTACATACAATGACTGAACTATAAATTGTTTAATTGATCATCTATTAATGGTATTTATTAGCCCTATTTTATACCATTACAACCAATGTTGAAATGAGGATTCTTAAACTCACCTCCTTCTGCATGTGCACAAGTATCTTTTTATATAGCGTTCCCAATGCGAAATTACTGAGTCACAGGACATACATAGATAAAATTGTAATACATCACATCAGATTACTTTCCACCAGGTAATTATAATTTACATTCCCTCTAACAGTATCTGAAGAGGGTACCTATTTCCCTATAACTTCATGGAACAGGAAATCAGCCATTCGAAAAATTTCTGAAGTTCCGATGCGTGAAACTCTTCACTGATTACTGCCGAATGTAAACATCATTGTCAATTTGATTACCTCTTATATAAATATCCTGCAAATATCTTTTCCCTGTTTTCTACTGGCTGATTGGTTTTTCTGTTATCTGTTTGTTGTAGCTTATTTGTACATTAGGGATATTAACATTTTGTAACATATTTTGTAATTAAATTTGTAATTTTTTGGCAGATGTATTTCTTTTCTTGCTTAAATAGGTTTCATCTGCCATTAGTATTAACATCTGTATGATAGCCCTCATGAGTGCCCACCAATATCTGATTTGCCTATGCACCCAGAAGATGATACTTCCCAGCCACTAGGAAGGTAAAAAAAGGGGGCTTTTTGGCTAGTTGTGACAAATGGATGTGAGTAACTGTGACGCCTGTGTGACTTCACCGCTGGAGTGAAAACAGCCTCTTTGTTATTTCACATCTTTTGCTTCCCCATTGGCAGCAAATGTGTATTGCAAAGTGTATTGAAAAGTCAGAGCCCTAAGATCCAAGAAGTGTGGGTATCTAAGTCACACACGCAGAGGACAATAACTGTCACCTGACCTATGGTGGATTTTGCATGAGTAGGAAATAATTTGTGTTCATTCACTGAGACCTTCCAGGTCTCTTATTACCCTTATGTTACTAACATAAGCTTAATGTATGCTGACTAATACAATATAATATGACTTCAAAATGAACAGATTAGATACATAGATAGTATTTTATTCCAAATGGATTGTCGAACCCAAACCAACAACATCAGTATCTTCAATTTAATTTTAAACAAAATGAAGATGCATAAGAACATATAATGTATGATTTCATTGACATAAAATTTGGAAACAAAATTATAGTGTCAGAAATTAGAGTAATGGTTACCTTTAGCAAGGGAAGAGTTTCTCAGGAGGGAAGAGTTTCTCAGAAGACAAGAGAAGAGATTGTGAGATCTATTTTTGACTTCAGTGATATTTATATGAGTGTTACCCATGGTTGGCATGGTTTTAAAACTGTGTGTGTAGAGATATCTATATTATGTATATGGTGTCATTATCATATATCCTACAAAATGACTTTTTCACTCAGATGTATGCTGTAGGTATACTGATAGACATAGATTGTCAGATTTAATTCATCCAAAATTTTTGTTTGCCAAAATTTTAAAATATTGTATGTTTCTTTTCTGACTTACATATTATACACCAAGGCAAATACAATTCCTTTTCCAAGTTTTTTTTTCTTCACTATGCTCTTTCATATCCTAGAGCAAAATGGCACTACTCTAGTACAAAACTATTCTCTTTTTTGAAAACGAGTAGCACAAACACTTGTATTTCTCTGTCACTCTGCTCCTAATATAGTCTTAATTATGACATTTAACCAAAGTAACTGACTTCCATTTTTCAAAGAAGCTTGCAGGGTGTATAATTGAAGACTGTCACACATCAGCATTTTAACAGTCTAGTGAAGCTCATGAATACATCCAGCTCAGCTTTTCCTCATATGTTTAAACAATTTCCCAGATCACTGCATCATCTGGAATCCCACTCATTTCCTCTTGGCTGACGTTTTTCTTGTATTAATAAACACACCCTTCACTACTGACTTCAGGGAGAGTCCACAGTGGCAAACTTTCTTCGACCTTTTATCACCCTTGAAAGAGAGTTTGGACACAAAGGGAACTCTGCGCAGACAATTAAATTCTGGTAGCATTTTGACGATATTGCTTTATTGACTTTTGGCATTCATTTCTGCTGATAAGAAGTCTGATGCCAGTCTGATCTCGATTCCTTTGTACATAATATAATTTTTTTTCTCTCTGTTGCTCTTAAGATATTATCCTTATCCTTGTTCTGCCATTTCACTCCAACGTGTATGGGTGTGAGTTTATTTCTATTTGTCCTGATCAGCACTCAGTATATACTTTAAATCTAAGAAATTACATCTCTGGGTTTGGAAATTACTCAGTTGGTATTTCCTTAAATAGTGATTTCTCCAGTATTCTCTTAAGTGTTTACTTTTGGAATTTCTATGAGATACATGTTGGAACCCCTCTTTCTAGTCACCATGACTGCTAACATGTGCTTCATATATTTGATTTCTTTGTCTTGCCATGCCAAGCTCCAGGAAAACTACTCACTACTATTTTATTAAGTTATCTTCCAGCTATGTCTAGTTGGAGTTGATCTTCTACTGAGGTTATTTTCTTGGCTATCTTTTTTCTTATTTCTAAGACTTCTAATTAGTTCTTTTCTATATTCACCTATTATTATTATATCTTTCTTTTAATTTCACAACTTCTTTGTCTGCTTTTAATTTCATACTTTCCTGTTCTTGTTTGTAATTTCTTTTCTTGTTGAATATGCAGTCCTGCACTCACAGTGACATGTCATGTGTCCTAGGGTTAATTCCCTAACTTCTCTGTGCCTTGATTTTCTCATTTATAAAATGAGGATAATAGTGCTTACTACATAGTGCTATTGTTTTGAGCAAATTATATAATACATGTAAACCTCTTTGAAGAATGTCTGGATATTAAACACAATTATGCTTTAATGTTATTCAGAGTGTTCTATTACTTGTATTTCATTGACAATAAATTGGTGAGCTTCTATGTTGATGATGCTGGATGTCTCTCTTAGCAGTATTTTTCCTTGTGTGCAGTACAACTTGAGCTTGCAGGCTTGACTTGAGCACAAAGGCTTTCCCTCTCCCTGCCTTCACCATTCCCGGTGTGGCAGTTTTACAGTTTCCTTCCAACTGGCCCCAAGTCTTAACCTGTCAGCTGAGTGTTCCTATCCAGCAATTACACCACAGACATCAAATATCTGTACTTGGAGGGGACAGGTGGCCCATCCCAGGTACTGGCTGTGCCACACGTTCCTCCTCCCACCACACAGCTTAAACAAGTCACAGCCCTTGACAGTGAGCAGGCTCAATTCCCAGCCTCCTTTTATAGGAAGGAGAATCCCACCCCAGCTCCCAATTTGCACAATGACTTTGTCTCAAGCTCTCTACCTTCTGCAGGCTCTGTTTGGTCTCCATCACCCTCCAGAACTCAAATGCTTGTTTCTCTTCCTAGAAGCCAGTATTTCCACAGATGCAGCTCTGGTTTCTACTACGTGTTTCTCTTCCATTTTTCTTTCACAGAAAATACAAATTTTGAGTGGGCCACATTACTTTTACTTTAAAAAACATTTTATCTATTTATCTGTCATTTCTAGTTATGTGTTTCTTGGGAGGGAATGGTAGTGGGGATCTGTAGGGGTGCAGTAGAATTCAGCCTAACACAGCTAAAAAGTAAATGCTAAATGCCATCTTGACCAGAAAATACTCAGAGGCCTGTGACCAAGGACTTCCCTTTGTGCCAAAACCAAATTCACACTAAGCAAGCAAAGTTTCATTTTTGTGAAGCTAAAAATTCCAACATCATTCCAGAACCATATACCAGTGTTCCATCTACCAACAGTGTTAGATGTAAATATGCATGCTTTATGAACTTGATTCCTGCCATGTGAATTGTTTCCCTTTCAGTCTTTCCCAGGCCTTAGTTACCTAGGTGGAGAGTTAACAATGCTTTACTAAAGATTATTGAGGTGTTTTTAGCAAAAAAAAAAAAAAGAAATAAAAAGAAAAGAAAAGAAAAAAAAACCACAAAAAATACCACACAAAAAACTGGCATTATTGGCATGATATTCTACAATTAATTTTGTAGGTTATATGGAAATGCCCATAAATTAGACATTTCATTCCCCCTGTATTTTACATGTTCATAAAGTTTTAGGCCACACACACACACACAAAACTGTCTTCTTCACCTTCACTGAATACTAAAACAACTTAAGGGACAGGAATCAGACAAATGGGGTTCATGACAGCAGCTTATTAGAGAGAGGACTGAATTGAAAAGCACAGATTGATCTATTTAATAAATCCACAACTAAATCACCTAAAAGTCCCAACCCCACTGAGCTCACCGACCCCAAATCTCTGGGCAGAGCGTGGGCTGCTAATCCCTCCTGCAGTGAGATGAGTAGAGCACGGGGCATCCTGAGGCAGGACGCACCCTGAGCCCGCACACGCTCAGCTCGGAAGAGGGAGCCCTGCCTCGGCTGAGCCATGTCCCCCAAAGCACATTTCTCATCCCAAATGTGCTAATCAGCTCGATCCATTCTTCCCAAGGAAAGGCAGCATGAGGAGGGCAGTGAGAAGGTGCCTTAGGTTGTGTTTCCTCAGAAACAGACTCTGAGGAACAATTTGGCCACAAAGGATTTCTGTGGGAGATGATTCCGTGAAGCGCTGGTGGGAAGAGCGGAAGTGGGACGGGGGAGAGCGGAAGTGGGACGTGGCAGGGGAAGAAGCCAATCTGACACCAAGGGGCAAGTTCCCAGCGTGGGCAAGTGGGGCCCCTTCCCGCTGGGGCCCCGAGGTCCTGTGTAGAGCACATCTTCACGTTGTCCCACATGTTAGGAGGGCAGCTGAGGTATTTATCCGCCAACTCTTTCCATCGCTTCCCTTCCAGAGAAGGGCTGCTCCTCGCGGTGGTAACTCACCTGTA
The DNA here is from genome assembly GCA_963575035.1 of Avahi laniger. Classification (NCBI taxonomy): domain Eukaryota; kingdom Metazoa; phylum Chordata; class Mammalia; order Primates; family Indriidae; genus Avahi; species Avahi laniger. The sequence continues at coordinate 24,368 of CAUYSK010062558.1, forward strand.
CTTCCGGTGTGCCCCACTGGGGAGAGCCGGCTCCTGTGGCGAGAGTCAGCCCCCAGGTGGAGACTCACAGTTGCTGCCAGAAGGAAGCAGGAGGGAGTACCCGCGCGGAGTGGTAAGTGCTGTGTGGATGTCCATGGGGTATTGACAGCTTCTGCTGCGCATAAGCAGCTCTCCCTGGTGCTTCTCAAAAGGTGAAGTTCCTATTTTATGGTGCAGCAAGATCTTCTTTCTGCCAGCGACTGACATAGACTTCCCCATGGGAAATGCCTGGAGCCACGGGGTGACCCTATCTTAGTCAGCTGAGGCTGCCAAAACAAAATACCATAGATTGGGTGTCTTAAGCAACAGAAATTTATTTCTCACAGTTCTGGAGGCTGAGAAGTCCAAGATCAAGGTGCCAGCAGATCCGATGTCTGGTGAGGACCTGCCTCCTGGTCTGCGGATGGCCACCCTCTCGTGTCCTCACATGGTGGACAGCAGAGAGACAGAAAGCAAGGAAGCAAACTCTCCCATGTCCCCCAATTCAACACCCCCTCGTTCATTTGATTTACTTTTTCCTTCGTATATTTTATTTTATATTTCCGGTTTTATTAAGATATAATTGACAAACAGAAATTGTATATATTTAGGTGTACAACATGATGTTTTGAGATACATATACATTATCAAGTGATTGTCACAATCAGGCTAATTACATATCTATCACTTCACGTGGTTATCTTTTTTAAAATTTGTGATGTGAATACTTAAGATCTACTCTCTTAGCAAATTTGTCAACTTTAGTCACCATGCTATACATTAGGCCTCCAGAACTTACTCATCTTATAACTGAAAGTTTTCACCCTTTAACTAAGATCTCCCCGTTTCCTCCATGCCCTGATCCCTTGTAACCACCCTTCTACTTTCTGTTTCTGTGAGTTTGACTTTTTTAGATTCCTTGTATAAATGAGATCATGCAGTGTTTGTCTTTCTGTGTCTGGTTTATTTCACTTAGCATAATGTCCTCCAGGTTCATCCACATCATCAAAAATGTCACGATTTCCTTCTTTTTTTAAGTCTGAATATTAGCCCATCACATGTTGTGAGAGAGAGAATGTGTGTGTGTGTGTGTGTATGTTATCCATTTATCCATCTCTTTTATAAGGGTAGCATTCTTGAGGCTCTACCCTCTTGACCTCCCAAAGACTACCATCACACTGGGGACTTTGGCTTCAACATATGAATTCTGGAGGACACAAACATTTAGTCCTTAGAAAACTCCAAAAGAAGGATGGAGCACTGTGAGTCCACTGGCTGAGCTGGGACTCACACCTGCCTGTCAAATGACAGGCAACAGACCTTTCCCACTTCTAGAGAGCTACAGGTTGAAGACCTCCAAAGACTCACAACAAACATCCCATAAAAGGGCTTGGAACATGTAGTGTGGCCAGAGGGCACCAGCACTAGATGACAACTGTACCAGCCTCTGACCTGTCACTCTTTCCCCATATTCATCCATCACCCTGGACCGAATTCCAGAGGAATTAAAAAGCGACAGCTAGCAAGTGAGGGGAGATGCAGAGCCGAGCAGCAGGCAGAAGGCCAACCATGCTTTAATCCTCTCCCTGGCTCCCAGGCCTGGGTTAGGCACAAGCTAGGGGAAGAAGGAAACTTCAAATTGTATGAGCATTCAGAGTTTGTATTGTAGCAGTGGACAGGAATTATGTAATTATTAATGCCAAATTAAAGAATTTGTGTTAGTATCCAACACCTTACCAAAAGCCTCTCACTGCCCCCAACGGAGAAAAAGAACTTTCTCAGAGAGCTTCAGCTTTTTCCTGACAATTCCAGTGCATCAGGTAAACCAGCTGTATTTGGAATGTTTGTTGTGGAGAGAATTGATAATTTAGAATTATAAAGAAGACCATTCTGAAGTGACTAATAAGATACATTGCATTCTCCCAACCATTGAGAGAAATTTTGTCATTAAATCTATTTTGAATATGGAGGATCTAACAATGAGTAAGGAAACCATCTTAGTCGTTTGTGAAAACTGGTAATCTGAAAGCCTGGAGACATAATTCTTTGAGGGCCAACTGAGTCCTACTATGTAACCAACTTTCCTTCTGGCTGTGATTTAACCATTTGTCTCCTTTCTAGTGGTACACCTTCCCCAGAGGTGCCACCTTTCACTGCATTAATTTTATAACAATTTGTAATACCATTGGATCTTCATTCTTTCCTTAATTTTTCTGTTGGTTTCCCTATTGCTTGCACTTACTTTAGAAGCCGGTCCACTTCCATATACTTGGGAAAACAGAAACTTTCCAGAAAGGATCAAAAAAAGATGCTGTTCCTGGTCTCAAGGAGTTTGCCTTCTCGTTAAGGCGGGAGACTAGACCTGCCTGTACTTCCCAAATGTGTATTCTTCTTCCTGAGCCTCCTTGGTGGCCTTGCATCCTGTTTTCCCTAAGCACATGGCAACTGGTCCACTGCTTCAACACCTCAGGGCACTCCAAGTTCCATGTGCTCTGTGTGCTGAGCAAGGGCTTCAGAGGGTCTGAATCCATGAAACACAGGCAGAACAGGCGTCCTCTCTTCTTATTCAATTGTGTGAGTTCAACTTCTTCCCTTCTTCCCCTCTCCCCACCTCCTCCCTGTCCCGCTGTCCTCCAAAGGGAGAATTTTACTAGACCAATACAGCAATCAATATAAGTTGCTTTGGGGCCTTTTGCCACCAGGGTTAGATACTTGGCCCATTCTCTGAAGCCTGTCTACTGAGCTTCCCACCCCTAGTTTGGGGACTGTTTTTATTGTATTGTCTACTTGTAGGAGTAGTTAATTAATTAATCACAGTATTTTAGCATATTTTTATATTCATCTGTTTTTGCCTTTCTCGGCCTTCATTGATTCATTCATCAAACATTACTACGTTTCTACTTTGTGTAAGGTCATGTCCTACAAGCTAGGGGACAGTGGTTCTTAACCTTGATTTATCAGTATAGTCATCTGAGAATTTTAAAAACATACAGATGCCATGGCCCCATCCCCAGAGACTCTGAATCAATTAGTCTGGGGCAGAGCCTAAGCATCAGTGAATTTATAAAAGCTCCCTGGGTGATTCTAAAGTGCAGCTAGGATTAAGAATCATGAGAAGACAAGGGCATAAGTAACTTGGACTGAAATTAAAAGACAAGGATGCCCTAAACACATCAGAGAGAGCACCCCGCGAAGAGCATCCCAGCAGGCCCATGTCCTCAGCCTGCAAAGCACTGCCGGCCCCTGCGTCCCTGCTCAGCCCCACTCATCACAAATTTAGCCACAGCTCAAGCGAGAGATGTGGCACATCTGGCTCAAACTGAGCAAAGAGAAAACGTCAATATCACTAGCTTTTCCTCAGCTGAACAATAACGAGGATACCACCTTTCTCTGGTGAAACGTGCACCATGGTATGGGAAGTACTGTGTGACTGCGGCCCACCCAAACTCAGGGATCCAGTAACCTTTTGGCAGAGAGAATTTCAAGGCAGGTCTGAATATCTCTGAAATTCGTATGGCTAGGTGAGGGTAACAGCTTATACTACAAGGGAGGTCAGTGTAATTCCATAGGAGTAACAGGCAGTTTGTTGGGATTTTTAAAGAAGCAGGAAGGAAAGAAGCTTAGGACATCCCTGCAGTCTCAGGGCTTTTCTGCTTCTATGATATGATGAAGAGTTAAAACAAGAGAATCCTGCAGATCTGAGCCCTTCACATTCCCCCAGGCACTAAGAAATCCTTCCTGGCCTCTCTTCTGTTCTGTCTGACTGAGACCTGGCCCCTGCATCGGGCTAGAGGAAAGGATCGCTGCCCATGCGGGCAAACTGCTGAGAACAGAAACTATATATTGGCTGGTGCTCCAGGGTATGCTTCGTGATGCGGAGTTAAGACTCATTTCTTTTCTTTCTCTGCAGAAACCCCCCTTCTCATGGTGGCACAGTGAGAAAGTAGTGTCCTGCACGTGGAGAACGCCCGGGGCAAGGAGATGTCCGCGACAGCGCCATCCCCCCGTTCCTCCGGCAGGGGGCCCCCGTGCCTAGCGCGCCGCTGGGAGCCGCGCAGGCTCTTATGCAACGATGAGGGCGCAGGCTCCGGGGCCCGGGTGCTGACGCAGGCCTGAGTCGGGAAAAGGCGGGCACATCTGGGGCCCAAGTGGCCCATTTCCCTAGAGGGCAGGACAGGCTCTCAGGAATCGTCATCCTTCCCATGAAGCCCTGGAAACTGCTTAGTTGTTTTTCTGGTTGACTTGCTGCCACGTACAGCTGGCAGCTGCCTGTGAACGGGTGACGTGCTCCCCCGTTTGTTTTCCAAAAGGGACTGCCCTGATTTTTGTTTTAAGACTAAATAATAATAGTTATTATAGGCACCCTTTCCTGAACTGCCCCTGCATGCCTTCGCGGTGCTAGGGCGTGATGTGCGTGGTGTATGTTTCCCTGCTGTGCGTTTTTCATCCTCTCATCTCACAGCAAGGGGTCCTAGCAGCGCCTTCCCCAGGCCTCCCCGCTGGGTTAAATACAGCTTGTTTCATAAAGCCAGAGAGGGAGGAAGGCAAGGGAAGGCCGGAAGAGAAGACATCCACCCCTTCCCAAATGGATTCGCCCTATCAGTGAGAGAGCTAGTGTTTAGAAAATGAACAGGAAACTGAATATTGTTTGATTTTCTTAAATCAGTTTCATCTTGCTGCTAGCTTGTTTCAGGCTTTTGTTTATTTTGTTTTAAATTTCCCTCAAATATATCAGTGATCCCTTTGGATACTATATTCTAGAGAAGGTTTCTGCTTAAAAGGGAGAGAAAAGGTGTTATGGGGGTTCTCTCTGGTAGGAAATAAGGCTGCTTTTTTTAAATCCCTTTCCTCTCTTAATTATGTTATAAGGAAAATCATGAAATTATCTTAAAAAGAAATGTAAGAGGTCAAAACCACGCTTGCTTCACTGTGAACTGGGTGACACTAGCTCAGTGTTGCTGTTTGTTTTCCAAAACGAACTGCCCTGTTAACTTTGAAAAATTTGGAAAATGTAGATCCAGGAAAAAAGAACATAATGTACACTTATAATCCCTTAAACTAGAGATAATTGTTACTTAATTTAGTATATCAACTGATGGTCCTGTTTTCCAACATTTTATATGCTATCATTGAAAGTTATAATATTATACATACTGGTTAAAATCTATTGCATTACTCACAACATTCTAGTAATTTTTAGTTCTTGCATAGTATTCTTTATGATATGTCATAAATGTAGCAAAATATATTCAGTTAATTCAGTAAGGATAGACATGAAAGCTATTTTCATTATTTTTACTATTTTACTGTATTGTAAACATCACCGGTATAATAATTTTTGCATACATTTGTATTTCCTTAGGAAAAAATCTTTAGAAGAGAAATTGAAGATCAATGGCTATTTTAAGCTACTCAGTGTGTATTTGCAAATGCTCTTTCAGAAGCACTGTGTCAGAGTATATTTTCACAACAGTTAGGAGACAATAAAATTAGGATTCCTTTCGATGTGCTTTGTCAATCTTTTAGCTCACAAATAATATTTTATTGTTATTCTAATTTGTATTTCTGTGTCTTTTTCTCTTGAATTTCTCAGACTTCCTTTAAGGATCTTTCCTAGGGCCTTAGATTATGAGATAAGCAACAAAAGATAAGAGTGAATAGCAGCTAAAGAAAGAAGGGAAATGTAGTGGTAGACTATGACATTTAAGATATTTAAAACTTGATGAAACAATATCCCTTGCATAGATGGATGCTTTTATAGGCACTCTGGACCTGCAATGGACTAAATATTTGTGTTTTCTCGAAATTCATGTGTTTAAACCTAATCCCCCATACGATGGTATCAGGAGGTGAGATTTGGGGGAGGTAATTAGGTCATGAGGGTCAAGCCTCCATGAATGGGATTAGTGCCCTTATAAATGAGGCCCCGAGAGCTCCCTTGCCAGCTACCACATGAGGACTCAGCAAGAAGACAGCCATCCATGAACCAGGAAGCAGGCCCTTCATCAGACAGCGATTCTTCCAGCACCTTTGTTTCAAAATTTCCAGCCTTTAGATCTGTGAAAAATAAATTTCTGTTGTTTATAAGCTACCCGGTTAATGTCTCTATTGACCAATCTCAGCTGCTTAATCACAGGCATTCTCATCATTTCGTCCAGTTGGTTGCAGTAGACATCCGCTGTACTTGATTGACAAAGTTTCATGAAGCTGTAGTGGATAATACCAGCACTGGACCACAGAAAGGCAAACTTTGAGACGATTTCTCTTCTGACGCTCATTTAATTCATGTGGAACCCATCTATCCAGCTTCTTTACCTTGCTCATGTGTTTCAAATGGTCCAATATTGTTAGAAGAGTAATGTCAAACCTTGCTGCTAATTCACATGTAGGTTGAGATGGATTGCTTCCACTATAGCTTTTAGCTCATCATTATCTACATTGGTCTCAGGTCTCCCATGTAGCTCATTTTCAAGATTAAAATCACCAGAATGAAACTTCTCAAACTATTGACGTACTGTGTGTTCATTAGCCACATCCTTCCCAAACACTTCATTGATGTTTCAAGTTGTCTGTGCTGCATTGGTTCCATGACAGAACTCATAATCGAAAATATAAATAACACAAATTTTTTACTCATACATGGTTTCACAAAAATTGCTCTAAAAAATGTGAAAGATAATCACAAGTCAAAATGTGCATTTGAAAGACTGAAGATGTACCTTCACAATAAAAATAAAACAAGAAGTGTCAAAGTAAAATGTCAGAGATACAACTGTCAAACTTAGTATTTAAGAAAATCAGACATTTCATACTTAATAACCATATATATATGTATGTATGTATGTGTGTGTGTGTATGTGTGTGTGTGTGTGTGTGTGTGTGTGTGTGTGTATATATATTTGTTGTTGTTATAGCAGCCCAGACAGATTTATACCCAAGAAAATTAGAGAGGGACTGTTCATGGGGATCTGGGTTGGCATTATTCTTATATTTGGTTACTTAACTATGATAACTAAAAAACCTATCATGCTCAGAAAGTCTAAATACAAGAATTCCGGTGATGTTTGCTCCCAAGGTAGTCTTAGATGAGGCAAAATCAGAGCGAGCAGGAATAGGTGACTTTTGAGAAGCCTTTCTTCACCTTATGACCTTTGAGTCAGTGATCTGACTCAAACCCAGGGAGTGGGTTGTACATACAGGTGTGCACATGTCATCTTGTGGTGTGCATATGTGCATGTCCTTGGGGATATCATTGTCCTTATTTTAATTGAATGTGAAAGAAGCAGGAAAGAGAGACAATTAGGAGACAGCTATGCTTTGGTGAAGCAAGTCAATTTACTGAAAAACAATTTACCAAATGCCCAATATGCAAAATTTTAAGGATGCTTAGGAAGTTTTAGTTTAATCCTCACCCTGTGCTTTCCCCTGTTCCTGTCTCTGAGGCTATCTTGTTACAGAGGCAGAGTCAAGTTCAGAAGCAGGGGCAGGAACTAAACTAAAACTTATAAACAAAAATCCTCGATGAGTCAGGAAATTGGTCATTCATCAAGTTAATTTAGCAAATTAACTTGACAAATTAACAGAAAACGTCTCCTTTTCCTTTTTCAGTCTTTCCCCTCCCAACATTGTACTTTACCTAGCCCTTGAGATTGTGCCATTCGCAAGTAGAACTTCAACATTCACCACTTGCCATGGGAGGTAAAAATTTAATCATTGGATGGCTAAATGTTTATGTGGAATCTTAGAAGACCTGTAATAATATTTAATGATACATTCAAAATCTACAAGGTGACAGTGATTTGGAAATAATTTCTCTTACCTACTGCAACCTTCCCTCTGGCTCCAGCCATGGTCATAGGGCTATAGCTGTTGGACAAAGAGCACCCTCATTCCTTGCCATGCATTCCCTTTGTCCATAGCCCCTTTATACCATCTGACCGGCACCCACTGATCAACAATAAATAACAATCACTACTTCCTCCTCTTGCTTCTGCGCCTGGAGTGAGTTGCCAGGAGTCTGATCCACTGCTGGACAAAGGCTTTTGATGGCTTAGAGATTGTCAAGGAAGGTAGAGCCCTCATAGTGATCTGGTTTCAGTAGGAGAGACAAAGGGATGAGCAGACATTTTATAGTGAGATTAGCTTCCTGCCTGTTTCTCTTACATTCTCCTAAAATAAAAGTGCATCTCCTCCTCAGCTTGACTGCACTTTAAAAGCCCTCTTCTACCATCATAGTTTTGGTAGACACCAGACTCTACCAAGGGAGGATTAAAGGTGGTGAGAATGGTAAGAAAAGTGAACCTAAGATAAAAATTGCCCTGCCACACACTGGGGCATAGCAAATATTTGTTAACCTCACACTATTTGCAGTGAATCATCATGGTCTCTGTATAGGAAATGCCAAGTTCAATATACTAAAGTGAGAGGGGATAAAACATATTTACAAAAACTTTAACACAGGGTGTTATGTGTTAAATGGTAAAGTGCCAGACTGCTCATAAACTTGACTGGGACAATAAAGATGTTAACAGAGGTGACATGGAAGGGAAAATTGTGCATTGGGTGCTGAAATGATTAAGGAAGATGGAACAGTGAGCTGAAGACAGTGTGCGTGAATGCATGGCCTGGAATGTAAAAGATGAGATGTGTTGAGTAATGGATGTGGTACACTTTCATTTATTATGCTGGAAATCCAGCAAAATCGAGACCAGGTGCCTATTTAAAGTCAATTCTATAAACGTCTAGAGGTGGAAATGATTTCTCTGCAGGAACAAAGCAGATTTGCTCTGGACCAACCATGAAAGCCATATTTTAATATTTATATGAAGTCTTTCATACAGTAGAATGCTATGATGCTATGTACATATATGTATATACATACACTCACTATACATACATATATGTAGTGTGGATTGAGGCAGATAACATAATTAATAAATATCAAACTATTCATGCTTTTTCTGTTTGATCTTCATTTTGCCCAACAGAAGGAACAATTTCACGCTTTACAAAAGGCAGCGTCACCTCTGATCTGTGAACCATTTTATTTCAAACACATCTTACTGTTACAATTTTGCTTACTGCTTGGTTGGGAAAAGGCCTTTCCATATTTCACTCACTACAGAACAATCCAATTTTCTTGTAATACCCATCTGGCGTTTATATCCATCTTTTGAAACGTGAGGCCTATTAGAATTAGATCAGAAATATTCCACGTAGAATGGAGCAGAGATTCATGTCACTGACAACTAGAGATGAGAGAAAGAAAAGATAATATTAATAATATCATGGGGACGGAATGGTCTCCCTAATAGATCTTTGGAAGGAGAGCACCATACCCTTCCTAATTCACTCACTGCAAGACTAACTCTGAAGTCTTGCAGGATGTCCCCTTTAGCGTGAGGCCACAAGGCCCCCGACCCACTCTGATATAGACCGTGTGGTTAGTTTCTCTTTGGACTCACCAGAATAGCAGGATTGGTTACACTGTGCCGCTTCAGAATGCCTACCTCAATCCTCATCCCATTTGCTTGACGACACACAGATTCTTTTTTTTTTGAGGAATAAGTCTTTGTATTTCAGTTAGAAATAAAGCTTAAAGAAAAACCAATGGGAGGCTAGGTGCCGTGGCTCATACCTGTAATCCTGGCACTTTGGGAGGCTGAGGCAGAAGGATCACTTGAGATCAAGAGTTCAAGACCAGCCTGGGCAATAGCAAATAGCAACAACCAGTCTCCATTAAAAAAAAAAAAATACACACACACACACACACACACACATATATGGGAATGGTGATATGTCACCTTAAGTTCAAAAATAGCTCCACAAGGTGAGCATTAGAACCTTGTCTAGGATCTGGGGAGCTGGTTTCCATGCAGGAAGAACAGCTTGAGGGCAGGGTGTCATGGGCAGCTCACAGGAGAGGGAGAAGAGAGGCTGGAGGTACCAAGCCCATCTGGGCACTAGCCTCTTGGACAAGGGCCTGGCCTCCTTTAGTATCTAAGCACCTCATGCTTTCTAGAAATTCAATATACTTACTAAAACTAATTATTGAGTATTAACAATGTGAGTCTTTATGTTTTTAGTTGGTGAAGGACTATATAAGTCCGTATTTGAAAATCAAGTGTTTTTCTTTTGTCTCAGGTATGAACGCTGATGTTGACACCAGCCAGCCCTCCAGCAAGAGCTCTGAGTTACGTGCCTAAACAAGAAGGATCGTCTCGTTACAGAATTATGGCATTGCTGAGTCAGAAGGGAGCTTCAAGGTCACTGAGCCCAGTCTCAGAGCTGATACAGGAATTCTCTTTACAGCATCCTTTTCGGGTGGCCCTCAAGCCTCCATGTGTACCCATACCTGGGTTGCCTACACCCTAGAGAAAAGGCCCCTGTGCTGCTCACTAGCCTCAACTGTAGGAAATTGTTTTGTTATTTTTAGTTGAAATCTACCTTTGTATAACTTTGGTTCCCGACCAGGCACCCAGAAAGCACTGAGCTCCCTTTGACTTCCATGCCCTTGGACTGAAAGTCAGCCGCCAAATGGAAAGAGCACAGAAGTGAGTTGCTGGAGGCCCAGACTTGCTCCTTCGCTCCACTGCAAAGCGTGACCCACACTTTGATTCAGCTAGCCTTTTCTGAAGGGTTTCATTTTTTCTGTTCTTGTGAGTTTCTGTTCTTGTGAGTTTCGGTTGTTCTTTTTTAAAGATCTGCATTTGTACATTTCAAGCGGAATTTTTTTTTAGGAAACTACAATATTTTACTTTCAAATTGAGAGATACAGTTTAATTTTAACTTTTTATTATGGGAAATTTCAAACGTACAAGAATAGATATAATACAATAACTAATGCCCCTGTTCTTGTCACCCAGCTGTAAACACATCAAATTGGGGTCAGTCTTATTCCATCTTTATCTTCTTCCCTGGATTGTTTTTGAGGCAAATCCTAGATCCTGCATAATGCTAACCATGGCAATGCACTGTTTCTCTAAAATATTTAGACTTTGACTTTTTAAAAACCGCAATGCCATTATTATTCTCCCCAAATTAAAAATAATTCCTAAATATCTTAAACTATACAGTGTTCACATTTCTTCAACACACACACACACACACACTCTGTCTCTTTCTATTTCTTTCTCTCAGTTTGCTTGTCTGAATCAGGGTGCAAGTGAGGTCCTACTATTTCAATTGGTGAATATATTACTTAAGTCACTTTTAATCTACAGGTATCCCTGTCCATCTCATTTTAGTTTTTCCTTTTAATTTTACTTGTTAAAGAAACTAGGGTATTTGTCCTGAAGAGATTCCTAGAGTCTGATTTTTCCTGTGTACCACCAAGGTATTGTGTAATGTTTTCTTTTATCACCTGGTAGAAGAGAAGCTGGTAGTTATATCTAGAGGCTTAAACAGATTGTGGGTCAGAGTTGACTCAGGACTACTTCTGGGAGGTGTTGTGTACTTCCGTCAGGGGCACACAACGCCTACAGGCCTCTCTCCTTGTGGTGTCTGTAGCTATCATAGCAGGATTTTTGTCTAAATCCATTAATTCAGTAGATGTGCAAAATGATATGTGAATTGTATCATTGCTTTCAATTTTTAGCTGGAATATCTCTCTAAAGAGACACTTCCCCTATTCAATTATTTGTTTACCATGAAATTTAGTTTATATAGAAAAGGCAGATAAATGCTTAATTCTTTACCTTCATTTACCAGTTCTCAAAATAACAAGTTTGTTTCCTAATATTTTCACCAATAAGGGTGATCACTAAGGATTTTTTAAAATATTACCATGAACTCATGACTATAAACATATTTGCTGTGCTTTACTCCACTGCAATTGTTTGCTTTGGTGGTGCTTAGTTTGATCCACGTTCCACTGGTGGCAGTCTATTTCTATTTGAGTTGCCTCTTCAGTTCTTTTGACATAACCCAAAATAACATAATCTTTAAAATGTTTTTTATTTTTCTCAAGTCAAAGAAGTCCAGAGGTAGACAGTTCGAAGTTGGAACCAGGGAGCTCCCAAGAATCCAGATTTCCATCTTTATCCTTCACTATCCTCAGCATTTAACTTCCCTCCTTTACACTGTGGTCTGGTCTCCTTCAGACTGTCCCTTGTGGCTGCATTACAAATGACAGGTAGTCAAAAGAGTAAAGAGACACAGGTACCATTCTTCCTGCCGAGTGATCTCCGTCAACTCAGAAGTCACATCAACACCTGCTGTTACATTTCATTGACCAGAATAGAGTCACATGGCCATATCAAGCTGTACGGGACACTGGAAAAGGCATGCTTTTCACTGGCTGCATTGCCCTCCCCACTCAAGTGCAGGCAGAGTTCTGTTACTAAGGAAGAAAAGGCTAGCTAATGGGGTAGGCAGATAGGTGTTTCTGCTATAATAGTTTTGCATCTTTTGATACCTCTCTCATTCTCCACATTTCATCACATATTATCACAGTGATGCTGGCATCACATCAGCAACTTCTTATATGAACCTGGGATAAAAGTTCTCCGAACTACAGAATCAATGAAAGAAACCTGGTGACCCTAGCAGTATAGTAGATGCTGGAGTTACAAAGATGAAAGAAACGGGGCCACATTTCAGTCTTTTTGGAAAATACTAACCCCACTACCCCTCATGGGTACGCAAAAATTGATTCTTCTTTATGTGCTGATGCTTCCCTTTTTTGGTCAAAATCCTCCTAAAAATAGACAATGAGCCTTCTCTTGCTGCACTAGTTTCTAAAACTGTCCTTTTATGAAGGTCTTCCAAGATTGTACAATTAGAATGTTTTGAGAATTTCATTCTTTTTGAACTGTCTTTCCTTTTAAATCCTCTAGTCATGAAATTGTGCTTATTTTTCCTCTGAAAACTTAAAAATCTGTATATTGTGCTATTATTTGTACTTTCATCCCAGTTTATCATGAACTCCAAGATGCTGTCGTTACTTTCTCCTGGTTCATTATCACTTCACCTTACCTCACGTTCCTTCCCAGTGGCTCAGACTTAAGTTCACAATGGTAATTTTATTTTTCTTTTTTCTACCTTCTGGAAGGTGAGCCTAATGACAAAGTGCGTCAATAATTGCTCAGAAGACCTGCATTCGCCAGAAAGAATCTTTCTGCCAATATTCAGATGATCAAACTTTAAACCTCAGCATGAACCATGATTCGGTTACACTGTCTGCACACACAACACAGGGGAAAATCACCATAGTGTGCATAAGGGCGAGAAATCAGACTATGCGATCATTATGTGATGATGTATTAATAATAGATGGTATAATGAACCAAAAATATGAGCTTGGCAAAACTCCCAGGTACTTTTCATAAAAGAATTTCCATGACCTGCTCTGCCTATGAAGAAGGGAAGACATTATCCCATGTTTACTTGGGAGTGGAGTGGTTGACGCAGGTCCAAGGCCCAACAAAATGACTCTGTGCTTGACTCTATATTGCTTCAGACAAAGTCCTCCCCCCGTTAGAGTGTATGTGGCTGTGGAAGGGAGCCTGAGAGCCGGCTATGACCTTCCATGTCCCTGAACTCTTCCCAGAAAATGTACAGGGATACTCTCTGCCAGCTACAGAATTTCAGCTCCCAGGAAGAGGGGAGAGGTTTTTGCTTTTTATTTAAATGGTGTGGTATGAGTGCACAGAGCCAACCTTACAGGAACTGATGATGTGTCTCTTGGCTACACCCTTCAGTGATATAGCCCTGAGACTGACCAGAAGGCAAGGCTGACTCTTAGAGGTCCAAGCTTGCCACAAGGCATAGTCAGTGGGGCTTAGGTCACACAGTTACAAAAAGGTAACCTGGGACTTGCCTCTCACTCCAAATCCTGTACTCTACAACATAGCAGGGTTTAGTATTTATTTAGGTTGTAATGGTCACCAAGTCTTCTAAGGAGTCATAGCATATGTCACTAAATCTTCTGAATAAGAATTTATATGTTAAACTAAATGACATAGGACAGGTCATGGAAAGCATAAAAGAAGTGAGGCTGGAGATTCGTAGTATTCCAGTCTGGGCATCACAAACATGAAACAGTTGTGGCACACCCAGGAGGGAGGATCACCCAGGCATTTGTGTTAAGTTGTATTGTTGACGTGTGCTGGAAACCCTGCCAACAGCCCTCAGCAAGAAAGGGGCAGTTGAAGTGAAATGGATCCATTCAATGGAAACTCAAAACCCTAGCTGGTTTGCAGGGTGTTTTTGTCTGGCCACATGCATTATAAATTCCATGAAACGTTTATTTCCATGAGTGGGATTTCATTTACGTCTATGCATTCATTTAACCCATTGGGTGGTTCTATGTTATAGGCAAATACGGTCACCAAAAAAGTAATTATTTAAGGAAGAACAGAGCACATCTATCAAGAACCTCTTCAATTATCTGACTTTAGCAGCACCTCTAGGACGTGCTGAGCAGAAGCTCAGTATGGGAGTGGAAAAAACCAACATGTTCATCTGTTTCTAAGTCACAATGGCTGCTCTACACACTGCTATGAACTTCTGGCATTGGAAAAGCCAATTAGCAAATTAGAAGGTGGGGTCAGGTAGCTGCACATTCTCTGGGCCCATAAACTAGCCAAGGAAGAGACCACAACCTGTAAATCATCTCCATGGGGCCTAAACCTAGAAGTAAAAAATCAAATACAAGTTTAGATATAGCACATTTGCCAACATATTTGGGCTTGTATTATATTTCGCCTGAGACCTTAAATACCTTGCATACATTTCTTTTTCCTACTAGTCGATATGCTAACACCTATGGAAAAAGAGTTAGTTCCCTGCTAGAGGTTGCTCCCTGGAGGTTCCCAGAGTTTCCCCACTGCCCCCACGGCATTCCTCCCATGCCTGTCCATTTCAGCAGAGCAACCACCCACACGTCTAAAGTCCATGTGCACTTTAAATATCAAATTAGAGAGTCTCAGAAAAAGAAAATATCTACAGATTAGTTGTGCTAATGATATTCACGTGTAGCCAGTATGAGTCACTTTTTTCACACTGTGGTTTAAATAAGATTCTATCTCTTTCAATTTTATGCCTTCCCCCTCAATTAATTTTTGAGTTCCCACAATTTGTTTTTTAGAAAAATATCTAGCATAACTTTATTCAGGTTCCCTCTTACTGACCTGTCCAATAACACTATGGGATTACTCGTTTGAAAGTGTTGATTCTGTACCAAGAATGTCAGGCGGTGGGTTAGAGAAAGCAAAAAAAGAAAAAACAAAAAGGCAGAAAGTCTGGTCAACGCACTGGCAATGCTGACACCGAGCTCTACTGCGGGAGACTGGGTCAGCGTAATCTGAATCACCCTCCCTGCCTAACAGTAGAAGACTTTCAGTTGCACCGAAGTCGCCAGTGCAATTTACCCCATTCCTTCTCATGAGTTTTTCCTTTGGGGACTTGGTATCCACTCTTGCCAACAGGTCTTTAAGCATCCTGACCCAAGCTATCCTAACTTCAAATACAAAGTTCAGTCCTCATTCCCTTGTTTCCCTGAAGTCCCAGGGATTCTTAT
Organism: Avahi laniger; assembly: GCA_963575035.1. Taxonomy (NCBI): domain Eukaryota; kingdom Metazoa; phylum Chordata; class Mammalia; order Primates; family Indriidae; genus Avahi; species Avahi laniger. The sequence goes on from CAUYSK010062558.1 coordinate 39,906, forward strand.
GTAAATGGACACACCATTTCTTTAGGGCTCTGGAAGGAAGGGTGGCCTTCAAATGGCAGAAGGTCATGGTCTGTTCTAGTACCCCAAGACAGTAGGCATCTCTTCAACCTACGTAGGTGTATCCAAGAGGAGCTTCAGATCACCCTATGCAGAATCAAGAATCCCTGCCCCAAGGAATCTCAATGTGGAAAACAACGGCACACTCAGAAAGGGACTCAAATCTACTCAACACGCAGTGACACCTGCCATTCTTTTGCTTGGCACAAATTTCTGAAAGGGAAGAGTGGAAATATCTGTGGGTGATGTCTTTGCTCTAGCCACTTTGATTGTTTTGTGACCTTGGAAAAATCATTTAATTTCCCTGTAGGAGTAGACTAGGAATTTTCTAACTTCTCTGTTAACAGATCAGAAGTTTTTAAAGCTTTCCTTTAGCCTCAGGATCTTTTCCTTAACTCAAAGTCTCTCACAAGTTTGAACTTTTACTATCATCTCCTAGGTATTTCTGAACCATAACTTTATTTTCTCAAACCAAATTTTAATGTATAACACTGAATCCCCAATTTTTCTTAAGCAGATAACTTAATCCAATCAATCCATTTAAATATAATAGAATTTGGTGATTTCTCTGTCACATGGGGTTGAAAATTCAGATATGTTCAAGGCTACTTACCTTTTTCTACAACCTCATCTGGAGAGGAACTTGGTAAAATTGAAGGGAGTGTCTCAGAGGGGAGGCAGAACCCTTTATAATTTCACATTTATATTCCTTTCTGGCAAATGTTCCAGGGTTTGTTTATAGAATCAGCTTCACCTCTGCACACACAGGGCAATGCTTAGCCCACCCTTTGCAGTTCCAGTCATATCTGTTGCCACTTTGAATGCTTTTCCTAGAAGACTGATGGCTCAGGCCTTCAGTCCCCACCAGCAGTGGCCCTTGAGTAAAGAGACCTGGGCCCCTCTGCTCACTGTCCATGTGACTTTGGCAACTCACCTGACCTCTCTGAGCCTTAGTTGCCTCACTAGTAAAATAAAGAAGTTAGATGTTCTCAAAGCTTCTTCCACTTTTGAAATTCCATAACCAATGAATTCTGAACATTCACTCAGTGTCTTAGACTCTTCCCAGTCCTTTGGGGCCATCCTATCACTCCTCACAAGCAAATATTAGACAACCGTAGCCATTATCATTCCTATTAAATACAATTTACATGCAGTTCAAGTAGTCCAAGCACACTGGGCTTGCTGCCACTTAGTAAAAATTGTTACAGCAATCTCTGGACATGAAGGTTTTGCTTTACACTACGAAATCAACAACACGAGGTTTTATAGAGCCACAGAGTAAGAACCTGTATATGAGAAGGGAATTGCACTGGAAGTCAGCCGGCCAAGATTTGGATACTAGTTCCAGCTCTGAAATGGACTTTCTAAGTGCCCTTGGTTTAGTCACTTAAGTATTCTATTCCTCATTCTTACCACCTGTGAAAAAGACATGACAATATTTTCCCTACCTACCCCAGAGAATTGTTGGGAACTACCGAATTCCAGACCAGCATTGCATTTGCTTAGTCACCTGCCACAAGGTGCCATGGCCAGAAGGTCTTTCCAGCTCCAGAAAACTGCTTATTCCTGTTAGGAAGGTCTGACGTCATGGAAGGCTTTGGAATTCTATCTTTATCCCAGCTTACTTTATAGTTTAATCCCTTGCCTACTTTAAGACCTATTCTCTAGCATGCATATATATACATACACACACACACACACACATATACAGCTTAGCACATATCTGTGATATGTCCATTTGACTTGATATACATAGACATATATTTTACCCAGCACATAGTAGAAAATGTAAATTATTTTATTATTATTAAAATTATTTTTAGCATTTTCACCCCTTTGTTTACACCATTTGTTCCTCCTTGAGAGTCCTTTTCTTCAATGTGTAATTATTCAGCAAAATTCAAACACTTTTTGTGGAAAAAAAGTAAGTTTTCTGAGCCCCTGTGTTACATTAAATCTTACAGTAGTTTGCACATCTACTTTTATTGTGGTTATTTTTGCATGTAATATTTTTCTTACGACACCTATTCTCCTGGAGATCACCACACTGTGTCTTATACGTTTTCATGCAGTCCCAAAGCAGCCAGCATATGACAGTTTACATATAGTATTCAATAAATACTCAATACATAATTGATAAAGACTTAATGAAAACAGACCCACGAGGCCAGAAATCATTTCTCAGCTGTGTAGCTTGCTTGATGTTGGCTTGCCATTCGGTTTAGGAAGGGCAGAGGGTATTTTCAGACTTGCCTAAAGTGGGCCTCATTATGTACCTGATGTCATTTAATCCATAGTCCTATCTGCCCCAAAGTCCGTTCCATTTCTGAGCATGTCTGTTAGGCTGAAAGCAAAAGTCTTCGTAATAGAACTAGACATTTTAATAGCCCCTGCGGAAGTAAAAGCACTTCATGAAGGTTACTTTTTCTCTCAATAAAGGCAGTGTATGCATATAACAGCTAGAAAACATGTAGTAATTAGAAACATATTATTCTGTTTTCCTGAAATCATAATACTGATAAACGACATTTACTGAATTTTTATTATATGCCATATCATAAGATGTGTTATCTTGGTTAAGCTTTGCCATGACTGTGTTGTAGGAATCATTATTATTCCCATTTTATAGATGAGGAACCTGTGTTTGAGAGATGGCAAGTTGATCAAGGTTACACAACTAGCAAGTGATAGAACAATTTGGCTATGACCAGAGCTCTCTAACTGGACAAAAGCATTTGAGAAATTTCAAGTCAAGACGGCTTCCCTGTTCTGGGACTCTTAGCTTTTGCTCTCCAAGACTTCTGAATATAGAAATGGACAGGAGTTTTCATGGTTGCTGTGCAACCTCTGCTCAGTTCATTTTGAATCTAGTTATCTCCCTCTCTCTCCTCCTGACCCCCATGAATGTGTGTGTGTGTGTGTGTGTGTGTGTGAGAGAGAGAGAGAGACAGAGAGAGAGAGAGAGAGAAAGTAAACTTCCAACAATTGTCATCAGTGGTCCCTGGAGGAGCTTTCCCCATGCTCAGGAAAACCAGGTCCCTACAAGGTTTCACCAGAAATTTTCTATGCATGACTCAGGCTTAAGCAGCAGGAATGTCTGCTGTCAGGTTGCACTGCCCTGCCCGGTACTTGATGTTTTATTATCTTTCATGACAACAAAACTATGTCACTTTCACCCACCAGGACAGGCTTCTGTCCAACAAGGGGAGCAGAGGGGCAGTAGCTGGTCAACGCAGGTACGGGAGAGCAGAGAGTGGAAAAGGGGCCACGTTATAGTGGGGTTGCCCTGGGGTGAGGTTTTGCAAGGAGTAGCCCCCTTGTTTCTGATCATAGTGCACTTTTCTGCAAGGGAAATACAGACTGGGAATTCTTGTCAATGAGAAGGCTACATACGCAGCACAAGAAATGTAATCAGTTGTTGAACCTTCCACCAAAAGTTGTCAGTGTGACTGAGTAACCCTTAAACCATCACAGCATGAAAACTGCTCCCATCTCATCCCAGGTTGAATGCAGCATGTTACTTCTCCAAGCAGCTCCAAGAAAGATCCCTTGTATCACAACTGATTATTTTTACCATTACCTAACAGCTCCATCTATTACTGACCCACAAGAGATGCAGATTTCTACACATTTCATGCATTTTATGGACATTGGTAGCACTGGGCATGTTCCCGTTTATGCCACTTTCCAGCAGTTGTTGATGTTGGTTTTTTTCCCCTCACTCCCATTCCTAGGTAAATTCTCCTTTCTTCTGGTAACATAGACAAGGTATACAATATTGACCTGAGCCTTCCCAAAATCCTGAAAGCCAATTACCTCATATTGCACCGTACAGGAAATTTTAGGATAGTCTTAGCAAAAGGAGTCAAGTGTTTTATAAGAAAAGAAACTATTAAAAGAGTGTTCTCCAGATTCTTCTGCTATAATCCAGTCAGGTCATATTTTATTGGCCTCATTACCCAGGCAGAGAGTGATAACTGTGGAAACCATGGAAACATATTATGGCCAAATGGATGTTGCTCCGAAACACCCGTGACTCATGCTGTAGAACACTACTCGTGATCCATTAAGACGCCTCTTGGATTTTTTCAGGAGAGCCTTTCATGTGTGCATTCTAGGTACAAGTTCAACCACAGCTCACTGGAAAGTGAGTGAGATATCTGAAGCAAAAGTCACTCAATTCACTTGGCTTTTCCCAGAATTAGTGGAAAAGTGTCACAAATTGTGCATCATCCTTGATCAATTTTGTTCAAATTAATTCCTTGGGTTATAAAACATATTTAAATATTCCCAGACATTTAAGACAGTGTGCACTCACTTGTACATGCTTTCTCATCTTTAAACCAAATTATTTGCCTCCATTTTTTAAAACTTCAAATAGAATATTCATTGTCAGTGTAATTATGTCCATGAAAATACTAGATTTCAATACTCTATGTCTGATAAAAAATAAATAAATCACAGTTGGGCATTAAATTTGTTAAGTACCTAAAACTATGAATGCATAAGGCCACCCCCTCTCCAGATAGTGCCAGGTTAGATCATGCATACCCCTTTTTTTATAGTCCTGAAGGTAAATCTATCTCTTAATTAATATATGAGATCAAAATGTAGTGTTAAATAAATACAAATTTTCATAACATAAACATTAATGATAGTTTTAAATTTTTTATCACAATTTTCATCAGAATAAATGATGCAAGATTTCTACAATGTAAGTAATTAAGCATAGGATTTTTCACAATTATCAAAATTTATCAAAAATTAGTATACATTTATTGGCTGTGTACAAGGCATTTCTCATTCAGGTGCTGCCATCTCAGCAAAATGGAAAAGTTAAAATTGAGGAGTCTTGGCTAGGACATGAACCCCTTTGAATGTTTTGATTCTATTTTGTCATGTCATCTTCTAAGATGTACCAATCTTCTATGATTGTAGCAAATCAATAGTAGAAGACTGGTTCTCCTGACAAGGTTATCCCTGATATGTGACTGAAATTTGAATCGGTCACTTAAATAAACCATGCTTGTATAAGCACAGTTGAAATAGAAGAATTTTGAGCTTTTTCATTTTTTGTATCTTAATAACATCTATCTGTTAAAAAATAGTTACAAAAGAACACATGTTCACTGCAGATAACTTAAAAAATGGAAAAATCAGAGAAGAAGCAAAAGTTCTCTCTGATCCAGCACTAATGCATAATCTTTTCCATTTTGCTGTGTGCCCTTCTACTATTTTTGTTTGTTTGTTTATATACTGTTTTATAGATATGGTCTCTATTGTACTCTCACAGCTTGCATTTTATTACTTGGCTCTATATTGTGAATATTTTCTCTTATCAGTAGATAAGCATTTTCAGTAACACGTTAAATGACTAAATATAATGCCATAGTAGAAATCTAACAAAACTTTTATAATTCCCACTTAGAGAACTTTTAGATTTCTCTAAATTGTCCCTTTTAAAGATTATACTGAGAAGAACATCATTTTATATTGAACTTTGGCCCCATCTTTAGTTATTTACTTAGTATAGAGCCCTGAAACTGCTAAGTCATATCGTATAGACATTATAAAGGCCTAGAAATCTATTTTAAGAATCTCCCTTAAAGGTTTATTTTAACTCATTTACTCTTCAAGTTATGTATGAAAGTGATCAACATCCCACACTCTAGCTAACCCTGGGAATACTGAATCTTTTTATTTCTACCCATTTGACACATGGAGAGAAAATTTCACTGTTTTAATTTGAATTTATTTCTTATTAGTAATCTTTAATATTTTTCAAAAGGTTGATGGTATTTAAAAATCATCTGTATGAATCATTTGTTCATGGCTTTTACTTTTTAAAATATTCAGGTGTCTTATCTTTTCCCTACAGATTTGTAGAATCTTTCCATCCATTTGACACTTTCTGACACATTCTCCCCAGTTTGTCACTTGACCTTCAATTCCGTTAATCTTGTACTATTGAGGTTCAGAAATAGCTCCCCAAAACTCTTTTGTTTACCTTTATAACTTCTATCTTAGATTTTATTTCCTCGACCCAAGATATTTGTTCATATTTTATGGTAGTTCTTTTACTATTTCTTTTACATTTAATTTTTTAAATTCACTTTGAATTTATTTTTGTATATAGTAAAGGACAGTGCTTTCTAGAATATTTTGTATCATAATGCATGTAGAAAATGGTTATTTTCATATCACTCTGGGGTAAACAGCCAGAGTGTACCAGCCACCATGGCATCATTTGCATTCCAGTCCCAGAATGCCATTGTGCTGTTGCACTTCTGGTACAAGGCAAGTAGACGTATCTTTCAAAAATTAATTAACCAACTGTCCAGGTTGTTGAATGATGTCAATCTTTCCTCCATTCATTTGAAATGTCACTTTAATCACTTACTAAAAATTTCTGTACATGGGCCTTTTTCTAGTGCTTCTACTGTGTTTCATTGATCTGAATGTCTATCCTGACACTAACATCACATCTCTTCATGTTTTGCAGCGTTTTAATATGTTCAGATCTTTAGCAATGCAAGTTCCATCCTACAATTTGCTTTTAAAAAATGGTGCTTCTCATCTGTTTATCCTTTCATATGAACTTTAGCAAATTTCTCAAAAATTCAAATGTTTGAAGGGGATTGCATTAAATGTAAGCATCATTTTGGAGAGTATTGACATTCATGTGATACTGTGTTTTTTTATTTGGAAGACATTTATTCAAATCATCCATGTGCCTCTCAATGAAGTTTAGTAGTTTTCTCCATATAGGTAGACACTTCTTTTAAGGTACTTCTTAGGGATTTTCTATATTTGTTACTATTTTTAGTGATACCTTTTTCCTACCATATTTTCTAGATTAATATTATTGGTGTAAAGAAAAAAAACAAATATTTTATTTTTAGACAGCCACCACATCATCAAATTTGGTCCATTTGCTTTGCCATGTTTTCTATCTGTAGAGACACTTAGTGTGGAAGAAAATATATTCTCTTACTATCTTGGAAATATGCAGCATAAACCTAGAGAATAATTCCCAATTATTTCAGTGGCTCCTTATTTTTAAATAATATGTTTGCATAAAAGGTATTTAAAGTCAGAATACCAGAATATTCTCCTCATTTTGTCAAATTTATTTTAGCCTTTAGGTATAAAAATGTGGCTAAGATGCATTTTTAAAAAACAAAAGTTATAAAGGCTGAAATATTCAGTATAGTTACTTTAGAATTTAAGGGCATCTCAATTTTTAATACATCTCTCTGCTTGTCAAATTTCCCCTATTTCCACATTCAACAGCAATTTTACCAATGGTGTTTGTGATGCCAATGGAGAGGTATAATTTGAGTCAAATGGGTAACACCTGTAAGCGAATCTTTTCCTACAGTAATATCAAAAGTTAAAAAATCAAAGATTCTAATGAAACATTTCAAAACATGCAACCCAATCTTCAAATCAGAAAACAAATGACTCCAAGTTATTTCTTCTCCCCAGATCATACCTAAAGAAAGGCAGGGGATTGAGAAAGTTGTGAAGTGCCCTTACCATCTTGCAGGATGCTGAATGATTTCCAGATCTGCAGACAATTTGTTTTGGAGAAGGGGAGAGAAATCAGCAGATCTCTGACTTTTCTTTGGGACTAGACTAAACAGATTTTCAAACCAGTTACACTCGGCTACTTCAGGTGCATGAAAGCTGCTCTTAGACTTTATTGAATTGTTGGTTAATACACAGGAACTAAATTAGGTCTATAATTTCAGATGCCCTTTTTAAATGACTCATTTTTCTGTCAATAAAACTGGCAACAGAGACCAGCACAGTTACTTTGCCCAACTCTGCTCTGCTCTGTTGGGTAATGTGACACAGTCGAGTGTTGCCAGATATGGGCTGTCACTCTCTTCTGGAGTTTGCATGGAAATAAGATTAGAGAAATGTGGTCTGTGCAAACCCAGGGAGATTTGCAATAGACATGAGGGATGGCATCAATCATTCCAGAAGGTCTCCCATGGGGCATTTTCATTGATAATGCAGACTTTACTTGTGTGTTAAAAGGTAAAGTCCCTTTTTCCGGTAAAAGATGTCTCCTTTGGCATGGATTTCCTTTACTGACCTCAGAAGCTTCTAAAAGATTCAGATAGCTTATCTCCCTTCCATTCCTGAGAATAGAGAAGAATCTCTAAGATGAAATAGGGAAGTTAGGGTTAACCGTGAATTAAAGTCACATAAAGAGTTTGCAAAATGTGCTCATCACAAGGGAAAAATTCTAATAATCTTTGTATAATCTTTTTCAAAGGAAAAAAATGGGTAACCCTCACCTTTATTCTGACATTTTTTCTCATTGATGTCAATTTAGACATTCATCGGTTTATGTGCCCAGATAGACCGTACTCATGAATATTTTGACATTTAAAGACAGATAACAAAGGGGTGATATATATGCTTGTCGAAGGAATCACATAAATGATATGTTGAATAAAAGCCACCTCAGTGATAATCGACTTCACACACACACATACACACACACACACACACACATACCTCCACTTTTATTATAGATGAGAAAAATGAAGAGGCTCAGAGAAAATCATTAATACAAGAGGCCAAATGTGAATATGTCAACTGTCATTAAGATAAAAATTATGAATATAGTTTAAAGTGTTGTTATAAATTTTAAATTTTAATTAATTACTGATTAAATTTAACTTAAGAATACTTTTAAAAACTGATGCTGACTATTCAAGAAAAGAAATACAAGTAACTTTTAAACAGATAAGATGCTCATTGTCAAAGTAAAAAATATGAAAAGTAAAACACCGAGATAACATTTTGCATGGATAAAATTGGCAATGGTTTAAACAGTTAATATGCTAATTGATCAGGATTTGGGAAAATGGGCATTCTTACCCATTGTTTCTGGGAATATAAATTGGTAGAAGGTTTATAGAGGACACTTTGGCCATATCCAGCAAAATAACGAATGTATCCTACTATTCGACCTAGCAAGTTTCATTTTTAGGACTTGATTCTATTAATATATTAGATTATTAAGTATTAAATGTCTGATTTCCTTAAGTAATAAGTTTGGCAGTTGAAAATTCTGACATTTCATTTTGACACTTGTTTTATTTTTATTGTGAAGGTACATCCTCAGTCTTTCCAATGCACATCGTGAGTTGTGCTTATCTTTACAATTTATTTAGAGCAATTTTTATGAAACCATGAGTAAATCAAAATTCCATGTTATTTTTTAATATGAGTTCCTTCGTGAAACCAGTGCAGTGTCGATAGTTAGAAATATCAGCCAAGTGTTTGGGAAGCATGTGGCTAATGAACACACAGTACATCATTGGTTTGGGAAGTTCCATTTTGGTGATTTTAATCTTGAAAATGAGCCATGTGAGTGACCTGAGACCAAGGTGGATAATTATGAGCTGAAAGCTGTAGCGGAAGCAAATCCGTCTCAACCTATGCATGAATTAGCAGCAAGGTTTGACGTTACTATTCCAACAATATTAGACCATTTGAAACAAACCGGCAAAGTAAAGAAGCTGGATAGATGGGTTCTGCATAAATCAAACAAGCATCATAAAAGAAATCATCTCAAAGCTTGCCTTTCTTTACTGTCATGACATAAAGGTGAACCATTTCTACATCATATTGTTATGTGTGATGAAAAATGGATTCTTTTCAACAATTGCAAGCATTCGGCACAATGGTTGAATAAAGAGCAAGTGCTGAAACACAGTCCAAAACTGAATATGCATTAAAAAATGCTAATGGTGTCTGTTTGGTAGTCCAGCACCAACATTATCCACCACAGCTGCATGATACCTGGTCCATTGATTACAGTGGATGTCTCTGCAACCAACTGGATGAGATGAGGAGGATACCCGCGATGAAGCAGCTGAGATTGGTCAGCAGAGACGGGCCGATCCTCCTATAAGACAACGCTCACCACATGTCACATAAACAATGCTGCTCAAACTACAGAGGCTGGACTTGGAAATTCTCTGTCATCCACCACGTTCACCAGACCTTGCACCCCCAACTGACTACCACTTTGTCTATGCTTTGAACCACTTCTCACAAGGAAAAATATTCAATTCTCAACAATTTTGCAATTTCATCACCGCTCACCACTTGCTCTCCAGGCTACTTCGCTCCTGGTATAAACAAGCTACCATTAGGATGACAAAACTGTGTTGATAGTTTAGGCACATATTTTAATTAATTGCACTACTTCTTGTTGAGATACAATAAACTACGCTTTTGATTCAAAATTGGACATATCACATTTAATGACTTTAATACTCATGCTCATGCAAAATGTATTTGATAAAAGATATTAATTGTAGTACTGCTGGTAATGCCAAAAAAATGGAAACTAAGTAAATATCAGTAGATAGTTGTTAAATATATTTTTAACTTATAAATATGTACAAAATATACACAGCATTTGAGAATGGTAAGGCAAACAGATATGTAAAAGTCAATATGGTACAACTTTGATTATAAAACTACAATCCATAATAATGTGTAATATGTAATTCCATTTGCACATTTATACATATCAGTGCACAGACTAATCTAGAGGGATACGTAAGGAACCAACAAAAGTGATTAAGGAAGGGATGAAAATAGGAAAACATTTTGATTTATAACATATGTGGGTTTTATCCTGACATATATAAAGGGAAATTGATAAAATAATTCAAGAGAGGAAGGAAGGAAGAAGAAAGAAAATAACCTAGAAAAAAGAGGAAAAAACATAAAATATTTCTCTGTATATAGTGACTTCAACATCGTAAGTTAAGTGCTTACTATGTAAAAGGGACTAGGCCTTTATTGATAATGATTTTCCCTCTTTTTATCAGATTTTAGAGCTTAAACACATTTTCCCAGAATTGGTGTCAAGAGATCTCTATTTCAAATCTTGGACCCATGTTGGCTCATTGTTAACTATGGGAAAGCCATTTTATCTTTTTAAACTTTTATATCTTACTCTTTGTACAATGACTGTAAGACTTCTATCCCCTTTGCAAATCAAACGTGATGCTGAAAGATAAGCCACAGAATTGCAGCGCTTTTTTTTTAATAAACATGATTCATAATTTTAAAAATTGTTTCTTTAGTTGGGATTTTTAGAAAAAGAGTAGACTATTTTAATGTTAATCCTCTTAATCCAAAGAATTAATTTTATAAACCATTTCTTTTCTTGTATTTTCTCTGATTTAAGCTAATACACAGTATTTTAACAATACTTTATTTCACACAGTATTTTAAAAAGTACTTTTCTTCTCATTGGAGTTTTTGTGGATAGGCTTAAAAACTGGAATTTATTTAGCTGTCAATATAGTGGGTTACTCAACCTTTTCACCTTTGTTGATTGGATCCACATAAGTACTGTGTGGCCGATAGCCACTCCCTGAGTTACTCTGGGCATCTATCTTCTTATGGATCCACTGTATTTTGCTTTCAGATTCCCACTAAGTCAGGTTCTTACTCACACTGTATTCATTCTGCTGAGGCTAGGAGCTGCTGTCAGCTCTGATTAGATTCTATTTCTCACTACAAGCATGTTGTGGAATGTGCTTCCATAATAAAATTTAGTCTGAAATAGACTGTGTGCAAAAGGTCAAATTATCATAGCCTTTGGCTTCCTCCTGGATTCTAAATTAATGTTCCAGTTTATGAATCTCCTTTTTTATATTAGTTTGCAGGGTGGCATAACTTCAGTGGAAAAAAGTTCTGATAATCCATCTGTCTGGCTCCATTGTCTCTTGGTGGCTTTACTTGGAATGAGTTGGACTCTGGGACTCTGGAATCCTTGCTGCTCTAAAATTAGGTCATTGTATTTCCTTGTCAGCACCTCCTCTGATAGTTCTCTCCTTTATTGTTTACGCTGTTTTCCTTCCCCTTGGTCCATATATAGGATTCTAGAGTCTGTCCTTAGTACATTTCTACAACGCCAGCGCCATAGGAGAGGGGGGCAGCTCTTTAGAGTATCGACTTATAAGAGACAATCAAGATCCCAGTGAGTTCCCCAAGATTATACAAGTGAGTCTCCATTAATAGGCCTTTATTGAATATCTATCAGGTAGCCTGAAATAGTATAGGATGTAGTTGGGGAGATGAGACATAGACATGTAAATAAGTAACAGAAAGCAGTAAATAATGATGCTAAATAAATGGTACATAAATTAAAATGTCATGGGAGAACATAACCAGATAGCAGTCACCTCCCACTGAGATAAGCATGGAAGACTTCTTGGATAGTTTCAATTGTGTTTTAGGGTAGGTGGGATTGAGGAAATTGAAGGGAGAGAAATGACACTACCAATGGCTGAAAAGGCATTAACTAAAGAATAAAAGCAGCAGCAAAGTACAGAAATGGGCTGGGGGTGCAGTGAGCACACACGCTGGCTGGGATGGAGGCCCTTGGATATGTAGGTCATAGGGCTTGCTACACTTAGCATCTTTTTGCTGAAACTATCCAACCCATAGCCCTCTGCTAAGGAGAGAAGCCTCAGGCCAGCTTTGTGTGTATGTGTGTGTTGTGGGCAGGGATGACCTAAAAGCAACCCACCAATTACAACTACGGTTATGGTACCCTATAACCGTAGGGTACCATAACCGTAGTTGACAGCCTCTGTCCAAAAGAGGTGGGATTACCTAGCTAAATTATTTACACCAGTTATCTTTGGAATTTGAAGACCAGCCGTGTGATAGCAAAGGGAAGCAGAGACAACACGACCGACCACACAGAACACAGCCCCTCATCCACTCCTCTTATATCTTTAGTTTCGTCTTTGCATCCACCAGAGGCCAGGAATCCCAGTGTTCACATATGAGAAGAGTAGGTTAAAGGATACGGGCAAAGCCCTCACCATCTTTATTTCCAAGATTCCATGTGAGGACAGGGAGCACTGCATGTCACACAGATAGTTTTCCCTGGCCTGGGTCCTTATAGACTTAAGTATAAAACTAACAGCCATTTTCATGATCAATATATGATATAATGGCATGAGTCCTATTTGTTTCCTCTGCTGGTCTACACAAAAAAAATTTTAAAAATAGAACTTCTTTTTCTTCCCAAGACACTAAGCAGTAGGGAGAGAAAACTATGGCATCTTATATGGAAAGTGGGAGCCCTGGGGACGGACAGCAGTTCCAGGTGGGCACAGCAGCTCTGTTCATCTTCTCCATGTAAAATGCACATGGTTATGCCACACATATTTGGATTGAGGGAGAACATTGCAGGGGCCTCAATGTTTTCATTGCAAGGAAAGAGCAAGAGCCAGCAATACAGAAGCTACATCAATGAGACATTTTTAAACTCTCTTGTTACATGAAATTCCCTAAAACAAAACAACAAAGTAAACAACAGCAATACCTCAAGCACACACCTCAGCAAGCTTACAGTCACCTCCCTGGCCCTGATCACCCTCCACCCGGTACTGGGAGGCCACAAGCAGGCACCTGGTGACCCAACAGCTCAGACATGGAGAGAAAGCCTTTCCACAGCAAGTCCAGGTAGAAAGGGAAGAACTAGGGAGTAGATTCCAGTGATCAGCTGTTTGCCAGATGGTGACTGAGGGGGACAAGAGCTTAAAAGCACCAGTTTTTAATGCTAATCTTGTTTTCAGCCTCACCTGTCACACTTCAGGCTCACATAGACACATCTTTCTTTCCAGGCTCCCGGCAGGAGTCCTTTCTTTCTTTGGATCATTTTAGTCTTCCTTTCTTCCTCCACACCTGACACCCAGGAAAGCCTCCTCCTGGGGCATGTGCTCTTAAAACACCCATTGTATCTGTCTAAACAGCACACCCAAGGCCAGGTCTTTACTTCCCTGAATCTGCCCTGTCTTAAAAGCCTCCTTCCTCTCCTGGTCTCAGTTGTCTGCAGTACATTCAGAACACTTGAAAGGACTTCATCTTCCCAAGCATCACTTCGTCATGCTATTTCCTTGGAATTACATAGTTAGTCTTTATTGTTTCCTAAGGCCAATTAAAATCCAAAACCGTGGGCTTTATTGACTTCCAGCTACTGGACTTTCCATCTTCCCACATTTATTTTGACCCTGACTGCCTTGTTTCCTATTAATTTACCATTCTGATGTAATCGGGCAGTTTTCTCTGTCATCTTTTCTCTTGTACCTTGTACATTTGAACACATGTGCCCTGATCCTTGCCCAACCATGTCTTTAAAAAAATCTTCAGCATGATGGCTTTCACTCAAGATTTGCTTATAATTATATTTTCCAAACAGTAAATCATTTTTCTTCTTCCTTCTCAATTCCTGAGAACTCCAGAGTTCTAAACTTAGGATGATGAGTATAATGATGATGATAACTTGGATGGATAAGAATTAGCTGGGCACAGTGGCATGTGCCTATATTCCCAGCTACTCAGGAGGCTGAACCCAGGAGTTTGAGTCCAGTCTGGGCAACATAGCAAGACCCCATCTCTAAAAAAATCATATGAAGAACAATTTACCTTTGGGCAGATGTTTATAATTTGTATAGCAATTTTATATACATGCGCACACACACACACACTATCTTATATTATTTTTATTATTTAGTTAGAAGAAACTATGTCCTAAACTCTTTTCTTTCCCACATTTCCCTATATTTCATACAGTGCTCTATACACACAGGTAGAAGAAACCTTAATGGATAGATAAACTGAGTTTTCATTACATGGTTTTAGAAAATAATTTCCCCATGAGTTCTTCTGTTTTCTCACCTTACAAGTTGGGATGATAAATAATTTGCCACTGCCTTCACCGCCTTCTACCAGCAGAGTTTGAGGATTAATGACAGAATTATGAAAGGGCTCGTTTTACAAGGTCACCAGGAGAAGGAGTGGAATTTCAGAGAACCATGGCCCATAGGGATGCCCAGACAGAGCACATTCCTCCCTGTCCTCCCTACTTCCGTTCCAGTGCTACAGATTTAAAGTAAGCACAGCAAAAGAAAAACTATTCCAGAACCCTGCTGTAAGGTTTTTGGATGGTGGGTGCCAGAGAAAGAAAGACGAGCAGAGTGAAGAGGGCAAGCAACTAGGCTTTATTGGGGGAAGGGGAAAGAGAGCGCTCCCGGGCAAGGTTCACTGGTCCAGAGAGAGGGGGCCAGAGAAGTCGAGCTGACCAGAAGTTTTGAGCAGGCTTATAAAGGTTTTAGAGTTGGGGGATGGGGTTTTTTTTCCGGCTTGAAGTTTTGGCGTGCAAAGTGGAGAGTTCTTTGTTACAGTATTAGGGCGGGTCTCGTGGGCTTCTCTTTTTTCTTTAGGGAGGGGAGGGGTGTCTGCCACCAGCCTTACACCTGCAATGTTATTTATTCTAAGAAGCAAGATAGAGACTGGGCACTAGTTAAGTTGACCAGCAGCTATGGCAGAAATAGCTTTCAATAGTATATTATTAACTGTGTTCAGACTCTTGCGGCAACTGCCAAATAAATGTTCATCATTTCCGCAAGCATTAAACCCTGTTACTTTGGGGGGAAAAAAGTTCTAAAGGGAAAAAAAAATCATGGCTTTTTCATTAATAAATCGGCACTCTGAAATAGATGTTTGCTCTGTTTTCATATTTATTGAGAAACGATAATATTCTGGGTATTGTTTTTCTAAACTACTGATTTCATCCTCTTAATTTTACAAAATATTTAATAGGCCACACTATGGGACATGCCCTAGGAGAACAGAACAAGCTTGAAGAGCTGCCAATTATCATCACTCCTGGCATTTCTACAGCACTCTGCCCTTTTTGTGCTTTATGCTTTTTCAGAAACTACTTTTTTTTAAATGGCAATGTAACTAGACCCAAGGTGTAGTTCAATAGCCATAGTGAGTGTTTATCATGATTGGGGAAAAGTGAACAAACCTAGTAGAGGAAAAAGAAAGAAAGAGGAAAAGGTAATTAATAGGCAACAAGCATAGACATGAGGCCTGATGTGATGTTAGGTTTTGTTCTTATAATTATTTGCACATTAAACATTTTATTTTGAAAAATTACAAAGAATAGTACAATGAATATTCATATACTCTTCACCTGTATTCACTGAATGCTAACATTTTCTTTCATTTGCTTTCTCTCTCTGTACATATTAAAAAATGTAGATATTAAAAAATGTAGATGTAGATAGCACATTTTAATCTAAGCTGTATCATGATCATGTATGTATCATGATACTTCATCTATAAATACTTCAGCATGTATCTCCCAGAAACAAGGATGCTCCTCCACAAAAATCTCTGTACCATCTCATTATTGATGATGTTAGGTTTAATTACTTGGATAAGGCAATATCTGCCTAATTTCTCAATCATAAGAACATATTTTCCCTTATAATTCAAAAGTGATATGAGGGGTGCTACTTTGAAATCATCCCTTTCCTCAACAATATTTTACCTAATTATTTTACCGTACCTTGGTGACCCTGAATCAATTGTTACATTGGTAATTGCAAATATATCATCCCCATTTTGCTGATGAGGAAACTCAGGCTCCAAATTGCAGCTTCCCCATATGAACCAGCTGGCGTGTGGCTGAGCCAGGCTCCAAACCTAGTCAGGGCTTCAGAGTCACAGTCAGCTGCCATTTGGGGTCCTACCAGCCCACTAAGATCATGATGAGATTGTCCCCAGTTTCTATCCCACACCCCAGAGAAAACCTGTTGCCGTTCTTAAAATTCTCTAACTCCCTCCAGGATTATGCTCTCATGGATATTCCTGGTTCCACCTTCCTGGCCCTGACGGATCCACGTTTCCTGTTCTGCATGACCGCAGACACCGATCTCGGACTTACACTTTGATTTCCATACATAAAAGAGCCTCCGAGCAGGTAGCAGACTTCACTGAAGGCTTGTAGAGACATTAAAGGAAAGAAAAGCCTGACTTTGCTTCTTTACCAAAAATACAGAATTGAGCATTAGCCACTTTCATTGTTAAGAGTCGTTTGTCTTGCCTCATGTTCCCAGCCTCACTCATTCCCCTTCTCTGCATTCATCCTCTCATGAACACAAAAGTTTTTAGAAAATTTCCGATTTAACACCTCCCAACCCTTACGCTAAACTCAACTGTGCCTCCCTATGTGTACACAGACTCAGTTAAAGCTTCAAAATTACACGTGGTAAGGGTTTTATCGAGCCTTTAGTTTCCAATTCTTTCCTAGCCCTTCTGAGAAGGACAGGGGGAGGGAGAGGAATACAATTCTCATCACACTATATCCTAGATCAGTCCCAGGAAAATCAATCAATTTGCCTAAGGCCCTACAATTAGTTCAGAGAGAGGCTTATCTGCCTTTGAGTTTCCATGGGGGTAAAACATTAACTGGAATTGCTTGTCAGGAGCGGTAAGAGGCTGACAGTCTCAGTAGGGATGATATCAGTGTTGGATTGCAGATCTACAGGAATTAGTCTAGGGTAATTCATGGAGTTATTCTTTTTCATAGAAAAAACGACCTTTGTGTTTATAAAGACAATAAGAGAAAGGGCAACTTTTTCTAGATATATTTAAGAGTAAATAGGTATTTGGACCAGTATCAAACTAAATGAATTATTGTCTGCCTTTGAAAGAATCAAGACAGGTTCTTATAAGAAGAGAGAGACAACAAATGTCCCTAATTGGACCAAAAACCTGATTTAACGTAAAAGAATAGAAAGCTATTCTAGATGATAGGAAAATTTGCAATAGTTGTCTTAATTTTATAAATATTTTTAGAATGGCTTATAAGGTGACTTATTTTTCAAGCAGATTTTTTTTTCTTTATTACAAAGATGGTAATTCAGTGGAAAACCACTTCCTCCAGCTTTCTCTTTTGTGCTGTCCATGTGTGGGGCGTCAGACTGTAGGACATCCAGTTCCTTTCACACGCAACCTTTTACTGCTTTGAAACTGAGAACAACAACGTTTATCTCGATATTCTGTTTTAGAATGAAAGAAAACATAGAAGATTTTTCAGCAGGCTGCTCTGTCAGCTTGTCACAGGAGAATAAGCACAACTCCTGAAAAGGAACAAGGACCCTAGTTCTGTCTGCACAGCCCTGAAAGATGCCACCCTGAGATGCCTCCCTCTTTGCTACCCTGCCACCTGTCCATACCTACTGCTCACCTCTCTGTCCTGCTAGTTCTCATGTCTATTTTTTTTCCAAACCACTGGCTGCTTCCTAGGTTTGAACGAGTTCAATGCCCTGTAAATGGGGTGGTGCTAGGGTTAATAAAAGTTTCTCCACTGCTGAGCTTCTCTGCTGACACCACCTCAAGAGAAACATCTCCAACAGAAACTGTTCATAAGAGGAAAAAGAAGAAGAGCAAGGGAAAAATAAATAAAATGTTAGGTGTCCATCTTTTGAACATCATCTCTCTTCTACCAGGATCAAGTTGAACTATTGCTCCCCTCAATTCCCCTCCTTTTCTCTTCATTGTTATTATCTCTTGTGGACAGACTTACTCCATTGTTATCTATGTCTAGCTTTCAGAAACTACGTTGCCTATAAGGAAATGGCAGAAAGAGAGTGGTGATGGAGTCCCAGTTCAGCAAGAGGAATGACTTTTAAAAATGGGAGGAAAAATATAGGGAAATGCCAGTGGTTTTTCAAAGGGGAATTTCAGAAAAGAGAGTAAGAATAGGCAGAGGTAGCACAAAGCTGTAGAGATACTGGTTTGCTGTTGGTAACAAAATTCGAACAGCCCTACGAGACCATAGGCAAGCCATTTTTGGTTCTTAAGAAAGGTTATATTTTCTTTAATATCTTTCTAAAAGTAGAAACTAAAACAAATTTTGAACATTTTTCAAAAAAATTTCAAAGGAATCCGTTAGCTGGATAAAAGGATCCAATTTCTTATCATATATTTAATTATCAAATTATGACTGCTATGAAATAATAAGTAATAGTTTATAATTTTGCAATGCTTGATATGAGCTAGGCATTATGTCATTGCTTCACTTGGATTACCACCATTTTATAGATGTGGAAACAAAAACTTAAACAAAACAAAATTGCCCAAGTTTCCAAGTGTACATAATTACTAAATGGTGGAACCATGTAAACATACACATCCTACAGGAAAACTCTAAAAGAAAGATTTGAATCCATGGGGGATCAAATATCCTATCTTCGGTTCTACTAGATCCTTCTAAATCAACTTCTGATTAATTTCATCAGTACTACTTTTAGATGAACCAAACAAAAATGTTGATAAAAGATTGCCAAAAAAGGGTAGTGGAGCTTTCCTGACCCTAGGAAGGCAGGAAGCCAGCCAGCTGACCCCCCATAGCAATGAATACATCTCACCAAAAGAGTGTCTCGAAGGTGAGGGAAAGAATGACTAAAGTTGGTTTGCTGGGAAGTGAGAAGGTATTGGAAATCCGCATGATTGTGCAAAGGCTCCCTTTGAGGAGGTCCCGTGAAGACTGAGGCAGGAAGGGAACAGGGAACTATACGGAAAGCAAAGCTGCCTCTGTCTCCCTAGAGGGAAAGACCAGAGGCACTCAGTGCTATCCATAGGTAGCAAAGACTCCGGCATTGTAATTGCAGCATGAAAGTGGAAATGCGTACAGAGCTCTTAATTCTTCCAGATCCCTGCTTCATTGAAGCCTTCTAGGGTAAGTAAACACCAGCAACACTTTCCAGTCAAATTGGCAAGTATTTTATCTTTCTTTCGCTTACAGAACAGAAAGTTATCTTCGATATTACAGTCTGTCTTCAGTATTTCAGCTGGATCAGTACTCAGAAATAGGACCTTGGAGAATCAAGGGCCTTCACTTTGCATTAATTCCTGTGCCTGCCAAATAACAGAAATAGCATTGCCCTCTCCAGAGCCCTACTGCATAAATTAGCGAATGTCTATAAAGGATAATGAAGATTAAAATGGTGCATGTACAATTGGCATGAATAATGAACACGTTAGCTATATAGTACGTCCCTACTCCCAGCATATGTAGTAAAGCTTATTGACTATGAAACCTGTGACATTTTCCTAGATGGTGGTTCAATTTAAAAGGAGGCCCTTTAGGAAAATGGTCTACTAGCTTTAAATAAGATTTTAAGATGATTTTAATATTTTACACTATGAACTACTTATTTAGGCTCCCATTTTACATAGCCGTTCATTTCCCACCAGGGTCATTCTGTGTGATTCCACAAAAGGGTTTCAAATAAGAACAAATTATTTTTTTCAACCTAGCTAGTAATGGCCCTTTCCTCCTGAAACAGTTTTCAAAAAATTGAGAAGCATATTGGAAAAAATAAAGAAAGAAACCTTAGTTATGGAGATGTGACCACTCATCGGACCCCCTAAGTCTCTCTGCTGCTGCCTTTATCCCAGCCCCCAGCATGGCCCACCTGGTGGGCTTCTCACTGCTTAGCCTCAGGGTCCACTGCTCTGTTCCTTGCCCTGCCTGACCCACCCCAATTCAAATATCTGCATCCACGGTGAATCTTTTAAATTTTGCTTTCTGATTCCCACCAACCAATCAATCTATGCTACCAGATTCTAGAGTTCCCACACGTAGGTAACATTGCTACATTTTTATCAGGGACTTCCTAACAGAGTGATATCTGCATGTAACAGATTTTAGGCACCATTACTATCTTCCTGGTCTCAATAGACTGTGGCCCCCTCAGCTGTCACCACCCCAGAGCCCGCTCTATGCTCACCTCCAAACCCTCCCTTTAGCTCTTTATTTCTTGTGCAAACTGCAAAGCCGCTGTGACATGTCCCTTGGTACTGTTAATGGATGAGCTTCTTTACTAGAACAAATTTTAAACTAATCTCTTCATGCTGCTAGTTGGCAATTCTATGATTCTGAGAGACAGAGTTACAAAGGAGAAAGCAAGCAAGGAAGAGAAGCTCCAGCAAAATCATTTCTGAACAAAAACCTAAAATACGCAAGCTTTCCGAATGTGCATAAAATTTCTACTGCATCTGTATGGCCAGCATGCAGCAGGGAGTTGTATGTTCTGCTTATCTCTGGTACAATGAGGCACATTAAAATTGGCTGCAGACGTTCCTTCCAGCCTCCAATGACATTCACAATGCCAGCGCCATGTGGCAGGGCAGGAGTCCTTGTGGAGAAGGAGATAGAACGTCTACCGAGGGCAAACTGGCAGATCTGCCCCTTGGACACTACTGTTGAACATTTGCAAATGCAAGGCCGAGTTCGGGACACAGGAGGTGGTGAGGAAAACAATTCTGTTATTTGCATTCACGGAGGGGCAAAACGAGTTTCCCAAAGAAAGTCTTTAGCTGGCAAGGATAATCTGGGAAAGATGTTTCTTCTTCCTGATGTTAAATGAGGTCTCTTAAAGCATGAATTCTTAACCTGAACTGTAGGGGATTTCTGGGGGTTTGCAGTCGAAGTTCAAGGGGGGAATTCTGCAATTGGATACAGAACCACAAAGGGAGTGTGTTTGTGTGTGCAGCGGGGCGGGGGGTGGGCATGTGCACTCGTGTATTGAGTGAGGCGAATATCTCAGAAAATAGGATTATTAAATGTTATCAGAGTCTCAAAGGATAGTTCATAACCCTAACACATTTATAAAATTAAATGAAAATTATAAATTTAAAGAGGTCCAAAGACAGACATTACTATATGGTGGTATTACACTTGGGTATTGTTTTATAGAGGTATGGTAAATGACAGCCAATGTAAATGAAAGAAACTATTTATTATTTTTTCCTTCTTATTATCTATCCCTTCCTTTTCTATGCACAAACCCAGTGAAAGTGGGGTGCTCACAGAAGATAATGTGTTGGAATCCCAGGGGTCATGTCAACTTTCTCAGCCTCTTTTTTCAACTCTAAGAAAGGATTGGGTCTAATGATCTATCGAATGACCTTTCAACTCTAAACTTCCATGGCAGGGCCTTTTTAAATGTTTACTCTCAAATATACATTCAATATAAAACAAAATTTAAAAATAAATTATAATTTAATTTAAATTTAGTAATTGAGATACTTTAAAAATAATAACAAAAGCACAAGGAAAACAACAACAACAAGAAGGAAGCTTTTGCATTCTTCTAAAACTTCTCCAAAAATTAAGACACTTCGATGTCAAAAAAACACTATAGAATATCCACAGAATTTGGTCCAAAGCACTAATTTCTTATGATTTAGTGACAGTATTGAAAAGAGAATTAAAGTTTTGAGGCTTGCCTATTTATTGATAACTAAATACTAACAGTGATTTTTAAACTTTAATCTGTATCAGAATGACCTGGAGGACTTGTCAAAATACAGACACTGGGCACCGTGCCCCAGAATTTCCGGTTCTGTATATGGGTGTAGAACCTGAGAATGTGTATGTCTAACCAGGGTTCCCAGAAGATTCTGATGGCTCCCAGACGACACTCTACACTGGCGGGTTGTCTGGGCCCAGGAATAACCCATTTGGCTGTCACAGAAGAAGCTTAGATCTGTTTGGGTTTTCTCCTCTCCCCGAATGCAGATAAATGATGTTTAGAAATTCATAAAAACCTTGCTCTCTACATCCAGGTATAGACTCATTTCCTGCTAACTCATCAGTTTATTGACTTACTGTGCTCTGGGTGGCAGCAGCTCTAACCTCTCCCATTTCCCCAAAGAGCAGAAAGGGGCCATGAGCATATTAGAAAAATAAAGGAATACCACAGAGCCTTGGGTCTTGACCAGGCAACAGCAGAAGGCCAACATTCCGTGTCATGGCTTAGGAGGCATGAAATAAACAGCACCGAGGGAATACTGAGTGACAGAGCAGCACATGCTTGGTGTCATGTATTTGCTACCTACTCATTACGATTCACTTAAAATAAATAGGGATTTTTTGGTTGTTGTCTTGAGCTTGAACCTAGTGTTTTCATAGTACGTGGTATTTAATTTTACATAAGATGCTGCTGCTACTGAGCATGGGAGATTGAAGACCCGGATGCAGCTCTGGTTCTGCTACATCCTTGCAATGTGACCTTTCTGAGCTTCCATTTCCTTGTCAGCTAAGTGAGAACCACTTCTATTGACATGAGTCCTTGAGGAAAATTTGCAGAATTTCCTTTCCTTTCAGTTCCCTACAGCCAGATCTTCATTCACCAGGTGTCCTATGACCTGCTTTCAAGAGTCCCAACATATATCATAACAGCTTGGATGATACTTAAGCATAAATTTGTCAATTTTTAGAGATTATATAAACTCGACTGCCTTTCATATTCTGAAATGAAAACCATTGTATTTATATTCTTAGACACTACTAAAAGTCTTAATAAAACACCTTCTAAATTTTCAATCAAAGTGTATGGCTGTATCACACACCCAATTATCCAGTAAATACCTGTTGAGCCTGCCATGTTTAAGGCATTATGCTACACCCTACAGGGCAGGGGTTCCCTGAACAGCAGCATCAACAATACCTGGGAACTCTCTAGAAATGTAAATTCTTGGGACCCGCCTTAGAACTGCTGAATCAGAAACTCTGGGGTGGGGCTCACCAATTTGTTTTCACAAGCCATCTAGGTCATTCTGATGTGTGCCAAAGTTTGAGAACCAATGCTGTAGGAGATTCCAGAAAACATCAAAGAGCTACCACACAAAGCAGTAAGCTGCAGCTGTGTGAGTGTGACGGAATTCCACGAAGGGACAGGACACTTAGGATTGGAGTAATAGTAGAGGATTCATGGAAGTTGAGTATTAAAGTGAGGACCAAAGGATCCTAACCCAGAGAGAGATGAGGAAGGGCAGAACAAGTCACAGGAATAGCCTAAGCCAAGCTTTGAAAGGGGAACTAAGGATTCATTCAGAGAAGCTCTGGCTGATGAACCAGGACAGTCAGAAAGATGCTACATCATAGGGAATTGGGAACCCAGTGCTAGAAATGCACTCCCAAGGAGTGGGAAGCCACTGTGGTATTTGAGGAGAAAAGTTACTCAAGCTGACCTGAGTAATTAGTTAGAAAAATAACTCTAGCAGCAAAGTGAGGGATTTGAAGGATTTAGAGGCAGATAATAATATGTCATAGTCACTTCTATAAGTGACTATGAGTTCTAATTTCAGATCTGCAATGGTATTTTTAAACTACTGCATTAAAATAAGGACTGCATGTTTAGGTTAAAGAAGAAATGATACCCATTTGCATTCTGATGCTTACTATCCATTGTTACATACCTCTAAATCATTCGATTAAATTAATGCATGCTTATTGTAATGTTTTTTCTGTGTTACAAAACAAATAAAATTAGGATAGGACGGTGTTTCTCTTCCCAGACTTTCTTGTTAAGCAAAAATATGCTTTCAAGTCAATAGTCTTGTGCTTATGAGTCATCCTCATTTCCTTTTTGCTGGTAAAGTGACCCAGCCTTCCTGTTTATTATCCCATCTGGCTTGTTTGTCAGTTACTTCCACGTGTCATGGGATGGGTCCAATTTGAAACTTTCTTACTGTTTACAGCATATATGTGTCTCCAGGCAGCTTGTTCCACACTTCACTAGCAGATCACCCATGTCCCTGCCTCTTCTTTGCTAAATACTCACCCATCCTCACCACAAAAAGTCATTCTTCAGGTGGGAAATATCTATGTGACCTGGTGGGATCAGTGAAGTGAGTGAGACTTGAAAATGGGATTCAGTAGGCAGAGAGGATGGAGCACGGGTGTTAGAAACATTGGCAATTGCACGTGGAGCTTTTAACCTGACTTCTTCTGAATGGGAATGTTCAGTATTTGGCCTGTTGTTAAATCTCAGGAAAACTACTTACTGTGTGATGTTTGCTTTCTCATTTTCTCGTAATTAATTCTTCTTCGAAATGGGGATGATGGTGTCCCCTCCTTGCAGTAAGATATGACAGTTAGCTCAGGAACTACTATTATCATTTCTGAATTGTCACAAGCAAATTTAAACCCATTAATTTGAAAAAAAGTATCAATCTTGATCATTAAATTAGTTAATAATGGAGAAGATACTCCTCAGCTATTATAACTCAGAGATACATATTTCATTCCAGGTATTTAAAAGAAGAATAGGGTATAGTTTGTTCAGTAAATACAAAAAAGAAAGACTTTAGTCATGGAGTTGAAGCACAGCAATATATACTCCCTTTAATGTTTATGTTTTAAATAAAAAGATTATAATATATCGAATTTTGCAAAATGTAGGTTTTGGGATTTCTTCTTATAGAATGAATGAGAGGCATAATTTGGCTCTAACAATAAAAATTTAAACTTGCTTCCTAGTTAAATTTTACCCTAGAGTCAGAGTACTTTAACCAGCACTTTGGGCTGCAGTAGTAACTCATCCATCTTACAGTGAAGAAATTATATCCTCTATCTTTGAGTTAGGCTCAAAAAGAGAAGGAAGTCACTTAAATTCACATATCACACTGGTGGGATCTCACGTAAGAATTAAAACTGAAACTCTGTTTCCTTAGGATAAGGAAGCCGATTAGACCAGACAGATCCATGAGGATGGAGCAGGGACTTTGAGGAAACTCAAAGCAGACAACAGAAAAGAGCAGTGAATTCTGTAAGAAGTTAAAGCCTATTGAAGGGACCAAGATGGGACTCTAGAGCTCTTTATTGTTATGTAAGCATATGAATGTTAACAGTAATTGATAAGTTCCATCACAGTATATACACAGTGGCCAACATGATTCCTGGCACATGGTAGAATAGGCAGTAGGTGAGGACTACAGAGAAGAACTCATTGTGAAATTACATATGAGGAACATATGATCATAAATCAATCTGATGTATAAAACCACAAATCAATCTGTCATGGATCCTAGCAGATATATCAAAGTCACCTTAAAGATCTAGAGCGATTCCCAGGCCCTAGAGACTAGAGCACAACCTGATGTGGACTCATATCAGATTTTAAAAAGGCTCTGTGAGAAGCAGGGGTGACCTGTCACAGACTCAGAGAAAAGGGAATCAGCATTTAGCGCAACATCGAAAAGGCAAAAGTGGGGTTGGAGACAGTGGAATTTGAGTGGCCAGATACACTCGGTCATGTAACACGCACCAGAAGCATCAGTTGTGAGAGGGAGAAACTGAGAAGCCCCACAGCTAGATTGATCCAAGGGTGGGGTTTAGCTGGGCAAGTGAAATGGGAGGACAGGCCGGCAAGAACATTGAAAGCAAATGACTGAAGTGACTGATGTGCCAGGGGACCTAAGTTGCATGACAAGGAAGCAAACGTGGGATGGGCGTGGCGGACAGAAAGAGAGGACTAGTGGAGGGACGAATGCTCTAGCTGAGCTGACGAACACACAATGTGCAACTCATGGATTGAGAAGGCTGAGCAAGTAGGACATTGCAATCAAAGAAGAGTCTCGGAGAGTTTAGTACCACGAGAATGAGGAGTCGAGTCAGGGGAAGGGGAAGGTTATTGGAGCTGAGGAGACCAAAAATTCCAGAGGCCAAGGTATTGCATGGGTGACCCATGTGAGCAGGAAAGTAGACCAGGGTGGAGACGGGGCTTAGGGAGGACCATGAGGCTGTGAGCTGAGTGCTCCCAAAGCATGAGGAGAAGATGCAGGAATTTGGTAAGACAGTGGAATGAGGAGAGTTGCTGATCCAGTGGGATGTCACAGGTCTCAAAAGGACAAGGACTTTTGCATTAGAGATGAGGACTCATGGCCCGTAAGTACCTTTGAAGCCGAGGAATACAAGTAACAAGTTACCAGAACTGGGGAATGGGGCCACCTCCACTTGGGGGAAACCGTGTCCTCAGAGTGAGGCAACCATCAGTGAGGGCAGGAATGCGGAAGGAATGTTCAGTGAAGCAGCTGAGGGCACAGGAGAGTTATAGATAGAGGATAAGAAAGGGCACAGAAGAAAAGAGGTTTCTTGGGTGGGAGAAGTAAAAGTTGGAAAAGAAGGAAAATCAAAGAAGTATCTGGGAATGAAAGGCTGGAAGAGGACAGAGGAAGAGGATCCTATGTTTTGGACAGTCACAAAGCAGGAGTGACAGGAGGCGTTTGTTTCATTAGTCCCCAGTGAATGGGGAAGGGCTGTTGACGGGGAGCAATGGGCAGCACTTCCGTGGGAGGAGAGAATCATGACCTGCATTGATGGTGTTTTCTGGGGAATTGGGGTGGTTGGGCCAGATTTGTCCCAAGAGAAGAGACATAAAAGGGAGAAAAAAAGTTGAATTGGGCAAGATAACAACCTAATTTACCATCCAGCCTCAAATAACTCTTAGCCCAAAGGCATACTCTCTGGGTTTCTTCATGAGAGACAGTTCAGGCTCCTCTCCATCCCTTCCTGGGGTTCACCCAACTCAGAACATCTCCTCATATGAGTACTGTGAGCAACCTGAGTGTGAAGGAAAATAGATCAAAGAGCCATCCAGAAGCAAAGGAAGGTAGGAAGCTCATAAGTTGTCCATAATGCTGTATTGTAAATAGTTCAGCTATCAGCGGATTAGCATTTTGAATCCAGGGGGAAAAATATGGTATATTGTTATAGTGTCCCATAAAAGTGCAAAGCAGCACCTCTGTCTGCCTTCCCCTGTAGCATCCCTTCAAGAAGGTAGCGCTTCTTCTTGTACAGGCTGCTCTTCCTGACACTCCTCTGCTTGAAACAATATCTTGCAAACAGCAGACATTCTCAGAAGAGATAAGAGGATTTGGGATTCTCCAAATGCAGCCTGTACAGACTCATCTCTTATCTGTTCAGATTTCCCTTGGCTTCATTAACTATTAAATGTTAACCTTTCCTATTTAACAAGAGGAGACTCTAATTTTCCACAGCCTGATGAGAAAGATGTGGTCTATAAAGGCCATGTCTTTCACATTTCTGCCTTCTGGAAGACTTTTTAAAAAATGCTCATTAAACATTTCTAAGCACTGTCATGACTGTATTTGTCCTTCTCTTAACTTGAGCCTGGTTGACTGAATTTAATGATTTCTGTAGCTGCAGCAACTGTGCAGTGCTTATGTGAAGTGTTGGAAACAGCCCTCCTAGCAACTCTGGCCACACGGGATTGATAAAGCCCTCCAGGGGATAGTCTACCTTTGAGGATGTCCAGTGGTGTTCCTGAGCTGTGGCTCACTCAATCGTCCTTGGTATTTCATTTCTTTTTAGTTGTATGTTTTCTCCTCTGAAGACTTTAACACTGAGTGATTAAGACAATCTTAGTCTGGTTACAGAACATTACAGTTTCTGAAGTAAAATGAAGCAAAATCATCTCAAGAGTTAAACCTCTTGAATGAAAGTGTTTCTATACTCTCCACCATTCTGGTCATAATTTTAAATTTTGCAAATTAAGACTTGAGATCAAGGGCTCACCTGAAACAAGAGAGCATGCTAATAATTTATTGTACCTTTAAGCTAATGTTTTAAAAATATCTGTCTGACGTGTATGTTAAGGAGAGAGGATGTATGTTCTGTAGGATGGGGCAGAGAAGGAGGAATGCTCATGGCTGTGCTGAACTGTTCTAAATAATTCAGTCTGGATCTCAGATGTGTGTAATACTCACTCTGCGAAAAACATGCTTGCCCTCTCTCACCCGCCATCCTCAGAATCAGGTAGGTCCTTCCTCATTGCAACCTGAGGAAGTCTCTACTCTCATGCCCAGGCTCTTACCAAAGTAATTCTCCCAAACACTTTTCCTTAGAGGAATTCTAGTAAGTATGATTTCTTCTACTTATTGTATTTCCATTGATGTCTTTGCAACCAGTGACATTTGGCTCCCCTCATAGATTGATGTGGGGGGCTACCTACATTTTGAGTCAGCTCTGCTAATAACTAAGTTCCCAAAATATATATAAATGACCAATTTTGATACTATAGCAAGGATAAAATTACAAGGCAATATTGTTACATGTAACAAAGTTATGGCCAAGATTGGAAACAAAACTAATAGAGATACTGGTAATTTCTAAGTTGTCTTTTTCATATAATTGGTAATGCTTAACTCCAATTTGAGGAATTCTGATAAATTTACCAGACAATTAACTAAGAGAAATGTTTATGAAATAACATATTTTTATTTCAGGAAAATACTGGGCAAATTTTCTGTTGTATTGTTAGATGAGCAAAAAGATAATGCTTCGGTAATGGTTTTTTTCTACTTTTATTTTGGAAAATTTCAAGCATATGCAAAAATAGAGCAGACAGTAGAATGAGCCCCTATGCACCTGTCATTTGATTTCCACCATTCTCCTCACATGACTTATTCTGTTTCATCAAAGCCATCATCTCCCTCCACGTCCACCATGATTCTAAAACATCTTGAAAGGATGAGAAAATATATTGATATGAACAAGATAACATTCCACCGGCGTAAGTAGAACAGTCTCCCTTGGGAATTTTTAATGTATGCCTTTCAAATTAAATGTAATTGATCTGAAGGATGGAGAAGAACTGGCTTTAAAGGAATTTGTGAGGAAAAGATCTTCATGGGTTAACTCGGCGTAAACCAATTCTCTGAGAGAACTGACAAATAAGTGGACAGGCTTTAAACCAGTAGGAAAAGTGGTTTTCAGATTAAAGGGAAGTGTAGAACCCTTGTTCCATGAGCCCCTATCTGAGATGACATATCTAACCCTGAACACCACTCGATAAGGAAGAGGATGTCCAACTACAGTGTAGGAAAGACACAGGAAGGTGAAGATTCTAAAAATTACTCTCTATGAGGAGCAAATGAAGATATCAGGCACATCTCATTAAAAATAATTAGTGGAGAAACAAGAAAACTGCCTTTAGTAACTGAATCAGTGTCTATGGAAAAGGGACTCATTCTGGCAAATTAAAGATATGTTGCTTTTTTAGTGATCCTTGGCAGACTTCCAGTGGTTTAATTTGGTGATAAATCTTAAGACTCTCCAATGTCCTTTATTTCAGTATAAGATATGAACTAGGCATACTAAAAAGCATCTCCCAAATTCTTACTATTTTCCAAACGCAGACCAAATCTAGATTCAAGTTACAGTCAATAGTGGGTATGGATATGAAAAATTTAAACATACCTAGTAACTGATATTACATGATTCTGCTGGGGCAGACAGAGAATTATCCTTAATGGAAAAGAGAGGAACTAGGTCCTGGGGACATTGTTCCACGGTTTGAACTTTCTAGAAAAAAAGAGTAGGTTATCAGAAGAAAGAGAAGGGAAATATCCTTGTAACAGTCATGTTATTTCCAGAGCCTCGCACAGAGCTTGGCAGATTTACATGCTCCATAAATGCTGGCGGAACTGACAGTGTGCTGTATTAGGGAACTATCTCAAGGACAGATGCTGGGAAGATTCCTAAAACCCAACACCTGTTTTACTCCCAAATTCTCCAGTGTCTGCAAGTTTGACTTTGTAGCCCATTCCTTCACCTTTTGAATGTTGCTCAAGATTAAAATGCAAATAATTCTAGGATGGCTCATTCCCTAGGCACAATGTGGTCACATAGTAAGAAAGATAGCTTCTGAATCTATCCCATTTGGGTTTAATTTCTGCGATTTAGTAGTTGTGTCACATTGGACAAACTTCTTAATCTCTCTGCATCTCTTTGATATATGCTGAATGCAGAATTTTTGTAAAGATTAACAATCGGAAGTGTTTAACTATCACACATACAGAAGTAACATTGTTAGTACTCTTGATATGAAGTCTGTTGTTGGTGTTATTCCTTATGTGAGCATTTTGAGAGAGGTAGGAAGGAAAGAACCTGAGGAAAGCAGATCCCAAGGAATGGGGCAGGAAGGCAGGCCACCCAGGAGGAGAGGCGAACCACTACTTCCATGTGGCCCTAGGGCCAAGAATAGCCTTTTGGAAGGTCCAACCTCTGAGGCAGCTCATCTTCCCTTCCACCTCCCTTCCTTATTACGCAATCATTTTCCCTGTATCATCATGGCCCCCTCCCCCGACCCCACACCACCCCTTTCAAAGCTTCTTCCCTTTAATCACCATCTCCCCATATAAACCATTTGGCTAAAACTATGCTCGTGGCTGATCTTTCACGCCGAAATTATGGATAGTCCTTTAAGTAAGTAGTGATCCTTTAAATAATGAACGATTTGTCCATGAGATAGGAGAGAGCCAATAAGATGAGAGAACCAAAAACATGAAAACCAAAAACAAAGAAAAAAAAGGGAAAGAAAGAAGCCACAAAAGAACAGAACACATTTAACCTATGTCACTTTTTAAAACAGAGAGCATAAATGTGATTTCTAGACCTGACTGTCATGTGAAACCAGATTCTTTAGGACAACTTAATGGTTTTCAAGTAGTCAATGAATTAACTTCAGAAACTGAAACTATTCCACTATACCTTATCTTTTGAAAATAGAAGGAATGAAACATACAAGGCCTAATTTAAATATGAAAATATGGAAATCAGAAGCGTTTACACACTGAAATTCTATACCTGCACTTATGAAAAGAACATAGTCTGTAGGGAAAGTATCAATTATTTTTCAAGCACACACACATATAATCCCTAGGAACTTCTAGTTTCTGGCCCTAAGAATATCCTTTCCTTCTGAGCACACTACACTTCCTCACTTTCTAACCTCAAAGAGAGCCCTGTGTGATCGGCCCCTCAGCTGGGGGCTTAGTGTTAAAACATCAAGTCAGGGACCAGGCTGGGTACCAAGCTGAGTCCGCCACTGACCAGCTTTGGCACATTGGGCAGTCCCCTGGTGTGCTGGTTTTCTTCCCTGTAAAATGGGATTTTAATCAGATTCTAGCTCACTGTGTTGTGGAGAGGGTATAATGAGATTAAATGTGAAAAAGAACCTAACCCAGCTCCTGGTGCTTGGAGAGCTGTTCCTTGCCATGCCAGGCACTGGCCTGCCTCAGGGTCTTTGTTTTACTGTTCCTTCGGCCTGGAGCACCTCTGCCCAGCATACTTGGAAAGCTTGCTCTTACCCCCGTCAACGCCACTTTCTCAGAGAGGCTTTCCTTTGCCACCTTATCTAAAATTGAAACATTCTCCTCCTCAGGGGGGTCTGTCCCAGCTCCTTGTTTTATTTTTTTTCTTTCATTCTGTCATTCTACAACAAACAATATATTTTATTTATTTTATATCTGTATTTCCCTACCAGAATGCAAGTTCTTTGAGAGCAGGGAGTTTTGTCCATTCTTGCCTGTTTGATGTCTTGCATTCTCCTAGCAGGCACTGTATACACAGTAATCACTGCACAATATTTGGTGATTGAATGGATTCGAGGATACATGGAAGCTATCTTACCAATAATGTCATTTTCACTCATTGTCAGAAACTAACTTGGCTACACTTTTCCATTCCTATTTGTGGAATAGCTACTAAAACACTTCCTTCCCCTAAGCTGGATGATGAGTTCCTACTAACTAAATGTGTTCACGCAATATTTACCAGAACCCTGTTTTCTCATAGACTCTGACAACGCCCTGGAATGTAAACCTATATCCCTGATCATGTTTGCACTAGGAAGAAGTAAGGTCACCTTCGTGTGAATATCTCCATATAACAGGGTGTGAACAGGCATTTACCCATGTATGCATCTCAGGCAATGGATCAAGTAGAGCATTACTGTTGATTCTAGGACTGCACATGTAGATAGGCTAGGAGATTGTGATGCCATTTTATTGATAGGAAGGAAAAATATATGATGTAGGATCAATTGAGCTTTTGTGGGTGGACAGAGTGAACAATATGATGAAACTGCATTGTGGGGAACAGTGGCTGCAGCAAAATCAACTGGTCACAAGACACAATGTCATCATCAAAACACTGTGAATCTTTTTATCTGTTATCATATATCTTACTGATTGTCACAACTTTGGATACTTTTGCCTGAGCTGCGGTAGTAGTAAATGCATTTTCTACAGATTCACCAGAACACCTGTTCCCATGAGTATAGTTCATTCCCTAAGGTGTATCCTGACACACTGGGCCATTGTAGTGTTTATTTAGAGATCATTTATTATTATTTGGGTGAACAACTTGGAAAAATAAGTAGAAAATGTTTACTCCAAGGAATATGGGTTTGGCATTAAAAAATGTTTGAAGTAGGGACAATTTGGAAAATGTAGTGGTAGGTCTCTCCACGAGATGGCACTCATTGTCTTCCTCACCTTTTATTTAAGGTTTCAACACATTCATAGTTATAAAGTATGAACCATGCATATACATATCTATATACACATGTGTTTATCGTATGTTTTATGATTTACCTAGATCATTCATATCCTTTAATCGTTCTATCACATTTTTAACAAAATTGTCATTTACTTGGAGACATTGGGACAGACAGTACATAGGTGGCTGTGTTGGTGGGGGTAGGGAGGGAATTGCCATCTTCATCTTCTTCACTCCCACCCATGCTCTGCCTTGCCAAAGGACGAAAATGCAAAGCTGCATTTGAGGCTGGGAACCTACCCACAGTAGGCAAGAACAAAGCAAGCAACTGCATAAACAGATAATAAACAGGAATGTGATGGGATGAGCTATTTATAGAAAGATTTCCGATCTAGGTTGTTAGGGGACTGAGCAGGCTAGTAATTTGAAAAGATAGCAATGTTTTAGAAAAAACATTGAGGTTCACTCCCCTCAGGACTAGTGGAAATTAATTCCCAATTGGGGGATCCTGCTCCTGTTAGCACCCAAAGCCTGAGCATTACTCTCCTTTCCTTTGTTAGTAAGGTCTAATTTGAATTAAAATAAGATCCCCTTTACTTGAGGTTCCCTCCCATCCACCCCAGCCCTGTGCTCGGGTTAGAACGTGTTGCCAGTAACAGACTGACTTCAGTATGGATCTTGAGTTACAGTGCTGGAAAATCGACTAGGGCTTTGGGTTATTATGAAATAATTCTATTTTTATTATATTAGCACTGAAAGGGGGAAAGATCAGGAACCCAGACCCTGTAGAAAGGTGTATCAAATAGTCCAAGGGGGGATATACAAGTTTCTCAACAACAGCATCATCACACATTAGCAGACTGGAAATTCAACTTGAATTGAGCTTGTAGGCTCTCAAAGTGGGCATTCGGGAGACAGAAATGAAAAAGGCACTTGCTCATCCCACGTGTCTTAGACAATAGCAGCCAGTCACTCCTGCTTTTGCAGGACCTTGACCTCTTCCTCTCCAGGAGGAAGCTCCACACTTCCTACTTGCATACGTTAGCTTTCTCATATGTAAATCCCCAACATCACAGTTCATATTTGTAGAGCGCTTTGTTAATTCCAAAACACTCTGACATCTAAGAATCTTTGTTCTCCTCAACCACAATGGCATGGAGGTTGATATGGTCATCCTAACTTCACAAATAAGAATCCTGAACAGGGAAAATGACTTGTCCACACTATGTAGAACTGAGGCTTAAAATGGAAAGAACTGATTCCCAGAGCTGTAACCCACTCTGCTTTTTCTATGATCATGTAAAAAGTCCAAGACTGATATGTCATGGGAAACAAAGACTCTATTTTCTTCTCTTACATATGCAGGGGTATTGTAAGTTACAGCTGTCTTCCCAGTGGGCATTTTACATGTGGCACTTTCTGCCCCTAAATATTGTTTGCTATAACCTTGAGGAAAGAGTCATGACCTCAGTGAAAAATATGGTGTATTAAATTCCTCCTAGTCCCCAAACTGGATTTTCATTAAGGCCAGTGCATGATTCTTTTTTAGCAATGCCTCAGGCATGTGGAAAAGAGCTTATATTCATGACTAGCAAGGGCATCATTCAAAAGACAATTTGAATGTGACCATTTATGTATTTTTTTTTCCAGCATTACTGTTCGAATAACCTGCAGGAAAATCTTTAAAACACTCTGAAAATGAAGGCCATTTACAATGCAGTAGACATATATATATAGAACAGCCAATAATGCTGAGTGCATGAGTAAATTTGTGTATGCGTGTGTGTGTATGCGTGTGTCTGTGTATGTGTGGTGTGTGTGTGTGTGTGTGTGTGTGTGTGTGTGTGTGTTCATTTGGGGGGAAATAAGACATTTCCTCTAGGAAATAGTGAATCCAGAAACTGTTATTAATTCATAGGCCAATAAGCCAATTCCCTCTTTTGCAGCCTTTTTCCTCTGGATTTAAGGAGTCTCAAGATATAAAAACGAACGAAGAAAAAGAAAAAAAATAAAAACAAGAAGTCTGAGCTATAAATACTATCATAAAGAAACATTCAAATTTGCTTTCTTCAAAGATTTTGCTCTGAGCTATCCAGGGCTGCCTAACACATGTCAGATCCTCAAGAAGTGGCTAGTTGCACTTTAATAAGAAGCTTTCTGCTTGCTACCCAGGCAACCAAAATGTAAATGTCACTATGCATACATGCATGTGTGTGTATAAATATACATACATCTCTCACAGTCTCATTTTTTGCATGCTGTCTATGTATGTGTGTGTACACATAGACAGTGTATGTGTGTGTCATATGTACATTTAAGGATATTTTTGCTATTTGAATTTTTGCTGCTTTTTATTTTTGAAGTCCAGTGAAAAAGCCTATGAAGACAGCAAATCATGTAAAAAACAAATCTGTCACCAAATTGACTTTTGGATACTGTGTACACGTAATTATGTTGTATGCATACACACATGCGTGCACATATACACACACACACACACACACACAAACCTTTTCCACCTTCTCTGCAATAACAAATGATTAATAACTGTTTCCTCTTAAGTCCTTAAAAGAAGCATTATTATTTCTCTGCCAAAATGCAGCAGATTCCTCTTCAAAGCTGTGACCCTGTTGATTTTGTTCACTGCCAAATTTCACATCATGAAAAAAAAATAGCTTAATATTGGAGTGATTAAATTTCAGGGTGAGCAAAACCTGAACTCTGCCAATTTTGATATCCCTAATTTATTCAAACAACGATTTAAGTCTAAATGCCTCCATTTTAATCACATTAACAGTATATTACAAAGGCACTGAACACTCAAAGAACTCCAGTTGCAAAATGCATTTGGCTCTTCCCCCTCCCCTTTATGTTTGGAATGATCAAATATCTGCTGGAAGATACTTTTAGCCAGAGTGAGCTGCTTGGTAATTTCCTTTGACTTCCTCTGCTTCCTTAGCAAAGGCCTGGACCTTGTCCAGATTTCACAGGGGAAATAAACACACCTATTATCCAAGCAACCACAGAGGTCCTGAGCTGCCCATTGCTGGCATTTAGCTCACCTTGAGAGCTCACATTTCCCATGCATTTGACCGGGGCTAGAGAGAAGTAGCTGCATGGAACTAGCCCACATCAATTCCTACCAACCTGAGCCAAGGCCTGATTGGCTCTAGGGAGGCCATAGCAACAGCCCTCAGGAAACTGTGTGCTCCTGGTCTCCCTTCTCAGTCTCACAGGTTGATCACATATCAGGTCTTCAGTGGGGACAATGTGCAGATTTGCTTATGCCCAGCTCAAACCATTGCCAGTTTACCCATTCCTCTGTAGTATTTCCACATGAAGCTGCAGGAAAGCTGAATATATAATGCAGATATTTTGTTTGAAACCAAGTGCTTCCATTCTCCAGGGTCTACTTTCTGCCACCAGCCTACATCCCAGGAAATAGAATAAACATTTTTCTGCCCTACACAAGCCAAGCTATTTTCATATTTAGTTTCCCAGGAGCCATCAAACCGCATGTGTGCACAGACTCTGAAAACTCAAATATCTTCTTTCCATTTTGCCAAAATTATATGGTGGTTACAAGCTAGGACGTTCCTGTCAGATAGACTATGCCAATCTCTCAGCTCTGCCACTCACAGGATAACTTTCAGCAAGTCATTTCTGCTCCCTGAGATTCGATTTTCTCAAGTATTAAGGTGAGTGAAAGAATGGTATCAATTTCACACGGTGCTGCTGTGAGAAACAAGTGGGATAATGCACAAAAAATACTTAACAGAGTCTGTCCGATAGTAAGAGCACTTAATATAAGTTTTATGTATATATATATATATATTAGCACTTAGCCAGTGTTATTGATAATATAATCAGTATTAATATTTTCCACTTATAAATTGCTTGAAGTCAAGATTTATCACTACTCAATAACAACACAATAAAAGAGATGAGGAAGTTACAGGTTAGTGTGAGCTTGCAACAGAACTTCTTTGGAGTTTTTTGTTATTACTATTAAACTCTATTGGATTAGAAGATGCTAGCTTCCAGAATTTCTATATAGTCAGGGGCACAATATTCTTGGAAGAGAACATGGGGATTGTATTTTTTTTAAATTTCAAATTATGATGGAGGTACAAATATTTTTGGTTGCATGGATCACTTTTGTAATGCTTAAGTTATGGCTATAAGAGTGCCCATCACCCAGATAGTGTTCGTTGTATCCATTAGGTAGGTTTTCACCCATCCCCTCCTCCCCCAGCCCCCTGCTTGTTCCCCACTGAGTTTTACTTCCCTCTATGCACATATGTGCTTACCGATTAGTTTCAATTTAATGGCAAGTACATGTGGTGTTTGTTTTTCTATTCCATAGGTACTTCACGTAGGATAATGGTCTCCGGTTCCATCCAAATAGTTGCAAAAGACATTAAGTCATCCTTCTTTGTGGCTGAGTAGTATTCCATGATATATATACACCACGTTTTGTTAATCCACTCATGAATTGATGAGCATTTGAGTTGATTCCATGCCTTTGCAATTGTGAATTGTGCTGTGATAAACATTCAAGTGCAAATGTCTTTTTGATAAAATGATTTCTTTTCCTTTGGGTAAATACCCAATAGTAGGATTGCTGGATCAAATGGTAGGTCTACTTTTAGTTCTTTGAGGTATCTCCATACTGTTTTCCATAGAGGTTGTACTAATTTGCAGTCCCACCAAAAGCATAGAAGTGTTCCTTTCTCTCTGCATCCACATGAGCATCTATTATTTTTAGACTTTTAATAAAAGCAGTTCTAACTGGGATAAGGTGATAGCTGATTATGGTTTTAAATTGCATTTCCCTGATAATTAGTGACATTGAGAATTTCTTCATATGTTTGTTAGCTATTTGTCTATCTTATTTTGAAAAGCTTCTGTTCATGTCTTTTTTCCACTTTTTGATGGGGCTGTTTGATTTTTGCGTTTAGATTTGCTTGAATTCTTTGTAGATTCTGTTTATTAGCCTTTTATTGGATATATAGCTTATAAATATATTCTGTAGGTTGTCTATTTGCTCTGTTAATTATTTCCATGGCTGTGCAGAAGTTTTGTTTTTTTTTTTTTTTTTTGAGACAGAGTCTCACTTTCTTGCCTGGGGTGAGTGCCGTGGCGTCAGCCTAGCTCACGGCAACCTCAAACTCCTGGACTCGAGCAATCCTACTGTCTCAGCCTCCCGAGTAGCTGGGACTACAGGCATGCACCACCATGCCCGGATAATTTTTTATATATATATTTTTAGCTGTCCAATTAATTTCTTTCTATTTTTGGTAGAGACGGGGTCTCGCTCTTGCTCAGGCTGGTCTTGAACTCCTGAGCTCAAACAGTTCGCCCGCCTCGGCCTCCCAGAGTGCTAGGATTACAGGCATGAGCCATCGCGCCCGGCCAGAAGTTTTTTAATTTAATCAAGTTCCATTTATTTATTTTTGTTGTTGCTGCGATTTCCACTGGGGTCTTCTTCATAAATTCTTTGCCTGGGCTGATATCTGGAAGAGTTTTTCCAACATTTTCTTCTAGTATTCTTATAGTTTCATGACTTACATTTAAGTCTTTTATCTATCTTGAAATAATATTTGTAAGTGATGAGAGATATGGGTCCTGTTTCATTCTTCTGCATGTGGCTATCCAGTTTTCCCAGCACTATTTATTAAAACAGGGATTCTTTTCCCCAGTGTATATTGTTGTCTGCTTTGTCAAAGATCAATTAGCTGTATGTGGATGATTTTACATCTGAGTTTTCTGTTCTGTTCCATTGGTTTATGTCTCTATTTTTGTGCCAATATCATGCTGTTTTGGTTAGTATAACTTTGTAGTACAGTTTGAAGTCTAGTAATGTGATGCCTCCAGATTTGTTCCTTTTGCTTAAGATTGCTTTGGCTATTCAGGCTCCTTTCTGGTTCCAAATGAAGTGTAGAATTATTTTTTCTATATCTGTGAATATGACATTGGTATTTTGATGGGGATTGCATTGAATCTGTAAATCACTTTGGGTTGTATGGACAATTTAACAATGTTGATTTTACTGATCCATGAGCAAGATATGTTTTTCCATCTGTTTGTATCATCTGAAATCTCTTTCCTCAGTGTTTCATAGTTCTATTTGTAGAGCTCTTTGACCTCCTTGGTTAAGTATATTCCTAGGTATTTTATTTTCTTTGTAGCTATTGTGAATGGTATTGAGTCTTTGATTTGACTCTCAGTTTGACTATTATTGGTGTATAGGAATGCTACTGATTTGTGTACATTTATTTTTTCACCCTGAGACTTTGATGAATTTATTTATCAATTCCAGGAGTCTCTTGGTGGAATCTTTGGGGTTTTCTAGTATAAGATCATGTCATTAGCAAAAAATGATAGTTTTACCTCCCCTTTCCTGATTTGGATACCCTATATTTCTTTCTTTTGCCTGATTGCTCTGGCTAGGACTTTCAGCACTATGTTGAATAGAAGTGGTGACAATGAACTCATTTATCTTATTCTAGTTCTTAGTAGGAATGCTTTCAGATTTTCCCCATGCAGTATGACTATGGGTTTGTCATATATGGCTTTTATAATTTTGAGAGATAGCCCTTCTATGCCTGTTCAGGATTTTTATCATGAATCTCATTGAATGGTTTTTCTGCATCTATTGAGATTATCATATTTAATATGATCTTTGTTTTTCCTTCTGTTTATGTGGTGAATTGGGGATTGTCTTAAAGCTGCATTTGCATACTAAGCTCACTCATTTTCCTTAGACTGTGTGATTAAGGTAGCTTGGTGAACACAGGCACTGATGGAAATATAAGGAGGCCATCTGTTGGTATCTTTACATTTACATCCCTTCTAATCTACTCCTGGTTGTTCCATGTCATCCTTATTATGGAAACTTTATTTCCCCTGCCCAAGAACATTTAAAGTGTTTTATTATTATTATATTATTTTACATAGTCCTCCATTTCCACTTTCAAATCTTTGAAAGAAACACACTGTGAAAAAAGAATTAAATACAGGTTATTTCCCTTCTCTTTGTTAAGCCAAGGCAGCATCTTCCTTGACTGGCTTCTTAACAACTTCTATGAGCAGGATCCCATGTTGACACATAAACTGAATGAAACAAATATGATGTAATTGCCCTCAAACAGCTATTAAAGATGATAGAAAAAGAAGAGTTTTTAAAAAGTTTACCTTCACTCAAGGTA
Organism: Avahi laniger; assembly: GCA_963575035.1. Lineage (NCBI taxonomy): Eukaryota > Metazoa > Chordata > Mammalia > Primates > Indriidae > Avahi > Avahi laniger. The sequence goes on from CAUYSK010062558.1 coordinate 80,190, forward strand.
AACTTGTGAGTAATAAACAGGTGGCTTTGGCATTGTGAAAGGTTAAACAGAATATTTTTGATACCTCAATGTAGATGGGTAGATGGAATATTCACATTTCTACCTAAGCAAGAGATCTAATTTCCCTGTAGAAATCAGTAACATTACCTTATATATTGGTTTGTATAAGGACTAATATTCCGGTTCAATAAATAGACCTAGAAGCAGTTCTTTTTTTCCCCCGAGACAATTGCCCTCCACACAGACACTCAGACTCAAAGGAAATAGATGAAATACAAGCATTAAAGCCAACTCTGAGCCTCCTGAAAGGGAAGAATCCTTAACCAAAGAAAAGAGAAAAGTGTTCAAGTTTCTTATCTCTCCAGGGAAGATTCTGATGTTTATATTTGAGAAGAGAGAATGGAATTTTTCCAACATTCATGAGTCCTTGAGAAAGTAGAGTCCATTCTTATCTGGATGGAGAATGGACAGCACTTTTGTTCGTGGACTCAGTGTTGCTAAGAGAAATAGTAAGTCATTGAATATGTATCCTGTTGCCTTAGGCTACCCTGAAACTACAGATAATAGACTTCCTTTCTTTTGGGGACAATGAGGTATACCCTGACTATATTAGGTGTAACCAGGCAATCAGAAAACATTCAGCCTAGTCATTTGGAGGGTAACCAGATATCTGGGTCAGGTTGCAGTTGCTGAAAACATCAATAGTGTTGGGGTATCTCGCTGCTTAGACTCCCTTGGGAAAATATTACTCAATGATCATCTTTGAAATACAGCTAAAAGCCAATGAAACTTATATTACAAATGTAGCATTAATTGTATATTATTTGAAAAAATGACTTCAGCCTAATCCATATCTAAGGTCTATAGTTATTAGTCTGGTGATAAAAACTCTTAAAATGTAGTACTTTCTTGAAGGATCTTAGGTCCCAGGGACTGGAAACTCAATACATAATGGGAAGGAAAATGTATTACATAAGTAGGATAAAACTGCAAACCTCTGTATCAAAGTTTGTGATGCTGAGCACTAACTTTATTATTTTTTATAGCAATCTCTTTTAGGAAGCTAAGAATATTTGGAAGATCCTATTTCCTGCAGATTAGTCTGATTAAGCGCAAGTAATTTCAGTCTATACACAAAAGGACATGAGTAGTAACTTGTTACCATTTGATGTTAGAATACATAGATTAACTCTCTCAGGACTATCTGCAATAAAAATATAGTAATATCAATAACAAATATAGACAAGTGACTTTTCTCATTTACCCTTTACGACCATTTGTGTGAAAATGGTTTCCTCTTGGACATGTACACTCTGAATTTTCAGTGTTTATTTCCTTACTATGTTCTTCTAAATCCAGACCTAACTATAGATCGTTCCTTTCAAATTTTACTTCCTTCCTCTTGGCACCAACTCTCTGAGATACTGACTGATCTCTCACCATCCTGTCATTCTCTCTGGCTTACAGAGCCTGAGTCATTTATGTGCATTAGAGATATCTTGTGATGTAGACCTGGTACATCACAAGGCAGTCTGATGATGAAGTACCTTACCCATTTACACTTGTGCAGAGGAAAATCACCCACTTAATCTGAGTGTACTTCTCAAGTACAGCAAGTTGGAGACTTGTTCCTAGGTCAGCCTTTGTGTGCAATTCTCTTTTTACTCTTGATCATTCTGGCAGCAAGTGCATTTGACATTAAGTGCACTGCACGCTGTGTCTTTGAGCATAGTGTCTCCTAGTATTTGGAAAAGTCTCAGAGTATGTGTTAGAAAAATAAATGTGCTAACCAAGTTTGAACAGAATAAACAAAAAAGCCAGTTACTTACAGGAAAAGATGCCTAATTATAATAAAACCTGGGTAGTACGTATCCTGGTATTTTAGAAATACTTAGTTATTTGAAGGAAGCAGCACTATAAAGAAAAAAGAGCTCAGTCCTGGGAGTCAGTAACATCAGTTTTTATGCTGCCTCCCTGTAGCTAATGTGTGACCTTGGACAGATGAATAGCAGCCACTCTGACTATAGTTCTTTCAGCCGTGAAATGAAAGGTGATTCTCAGCTATCTCATCAAACTCTGAAGCCCCATCTAGCTATAAAGCTCTATGTTCTCAAGATATTGTTAAACATTTTTTTTTCATGGAATAACCAGAGGTAGAAATTCAAAAGATGGAATTTCCAAGTCATGGTAATATTTTGTATCAAATCATGAGGTGATCTCATAAAAGGAAATGGAGTGGTTAACTTTCAGTTCACCTCTCTAGATGTGCTTGGGTGACACTCACAACTATTGAAGACACAAGTGAATAAATAGATTCTGAAGCCACTCAATAGAAGGCAAGTAGGCAAGTGGTTATTTCTCAGGCTGATTTAAATCCACTAAACGTCACTATAATAAAGGTCTTTAGTATGAACTTGGAGATGAACCTGTGCCAAGGCTATGGTCCAAGTAAATCATCTAAGTGGCCGAGTGTGATGGTTGATACAGAGTCTGGACTATCAAGTCAGCAATGCTTGTCTGTCGGGAGAAGTGAACACTGAGATTAAATGGTTACAGTGGTCTGAGGAGCAAACATAACTAAATGTACTGACTCTGAAGACCTTGGCACAGATAGTACGATAATGAGTTGTTTTGACAAGTCCAAAAAATGTTTCTGTTTCTACTCTTTCCTATGATTTGGCACCTACTTCACCTTGTATTGATTTGTTCCTCATTTCCCTTGCAACAAAATTTACCTTCTTGCTTACTTTCAATATGATATTCTTTCCATAAAGACTATTTCTAGTGCCTCCACCTTCTTCCCAAGTGATTTACCTCTTTTTCTTTCCTGCCCTCTATGATTCCTCCCTCCACTGAAAAACCAAAACAGAAAACAAAAATTTTGCTAGCACAGAATAAAATTCTGTATTTTGCCAATTCAAGGAATGAAGGCAAAGATGGGTATGGAGTTCTGCGTGGACAGCTACCTTGCATGTCCAAGATGAATACCATCAGAGCTCCCTTTATCATTAAGTATTTGTCTGGAAGCCTTCGTCTCCAAGCCAGTCTGGTAACTGGATTGTTAATAACTGTTTTTCCTATACATCCATGTCACCATTTGTTGATAAATCTCTTCCTGCTGCTTCCCACTTCTGACTCTAGACGTGTGTTCAGCTGAGAGACAGAAGATGCACTTCCAAGGAAAGATATAAATTCAGGCAACAGAATTGTGAGAAACAAGGCCCATATCAGTATTGATACTTAATCCTTAGAATACACTTTTCTTTTTAACATTTAAATTCTATCTGATGTTTTCTGACTGAGGGTTCATTCCATTCCTTTTGAAGGGCTAAGTTGTTTCTCACAGATAGATCACTTTCTCCAAGGTGAGTGTTCTTCACAGGTATAAAGCACCGTTTGAATAGAAACATGTGTCTTCTCAGGCCAAATGTGTATCCTCCCTGCCATTCCCCGAGCTGGGTGCCATGTCTCTCCTCTGCTTTTTCTCTCCTCTGGAGAGATCACAGTTCTTGTTTGGAAACCACGATTTTTGAGAAGTTGAAGCTGAATTGAACTGTTTTCTCCTGACTATTATCAAGCCTGACTATTATCAAGCCTAATATAAACTATATTAAAAGAGCTGCCATTTTAGTCAATTCATTTCATTTCTTTTGGTATCTTGGTTTTAAAACCTGTAATGTGCCCCAATTCAAATCATATGTTTTCTAAATAAGAAAAACAGCACCTAGAAAGTCACTAGAAAAAACTTCAATGACTTACTCAAGTTCACAGAGCTAATTCATTTAAGAACATGGATAGCATCTCAGATTTTCTGATTTTACACTCACCACTTCACAATGAAAGATTTTTGCTCTGGTCCACAGCTATATGTGAAGACTACACACACCCTCTGAAGATGTTTAAATCAGTCTTGACGTTGAAAATTCTTTCGTACTTAGACTAGGATGGTACTTCCATGAGAGCAGAGTAGTAGCCTACCAAGCCATGGGGACCTCTTTATTCTCTAGTCAGAAAAAGACAGCTGACATTTGTCCATCATTCTGCATTCATAAAAGGCTTTCGCTGCTATGATTGCATTCTATCCTCACTAACCATAAGAAGTTGATTTTATTGGATAGTTTGACTTTACAGATGAGGTCACCAAAGTTCCTCAGTAGGTAGACCTTGCTATCGCTTGGGATCCATTTAAAGTCCATTCTACACTAGGGAGGTGTCCATTCTTGCTTAGTTGGAATGCCTGGGAGAAGATCCCTAATGGATGAGAAGCAGCAAGTCTGTGTCCCACCCAGCACGCCTGGTAAAGCACACACATGCTCAGAAATAAGCACGGATGAAATCGTGCCATCATAATAAGTCCCCAAATCGTTAACATTTACGAGGATGAATTCTACATTGTGGTACACTTTTTCTGAAATTTTAAATTGGATTTGAGAAAAAGCAGTCACAGTTACAGTTTCTATTAAATTCTTTCTGACAAAATCAGTTCATAAATAAATAAGCATATAAACAAATATTTCTGTTTTAATTTCTACTTTATAAGTCATTTAAGGAATACACACAAATCATGGCTTCTTTTGCCTTTGGATAATGTTTTTGTATACTTTTCTGTCTTTAAGAAAATTTTCAGTAATTTGTAATCACATTGTATAAAGTTGGCTTTGTTGCTCAGAGCTAAGATAAAGGTACCTGTGATTTAGCTTCATAATGTTTTATTTCTCTCTTTACCTATAAGAAGTCTGGTCTCCTAAACAGGGCTGTGCCATCATCAGAGAATATTCATATAATTCCATTGATGTATACAAAGTATATTAATATTTTTTCTAAAATGAAAAAGACATGTAGTGAAGGCAGTTTTCAATATACAGATTGATAGTGGGACACTTCAGTGGTCTGTGCTCATCCTGAGAGGAGGCCCCAAATATGGCCACCTGATGTGAAAAGAAATAAAAATTTCCATTGTTTCATGGGATCCCAAAACAGAGAGAAGCTCATACCCAATGCATCAAGGAAATAAGTAGTATATCATTAAAAGGAGCATCCTGACTTTGTATAAAGCCATCAAAATAATCTCAGCAGCATAATGTCAAGCACATTAGAGAATCCCTGGGAAAGCCACAGAAAGATGACAACCCAAGGAGATTCAGGAGAGGAGGATGCAGAGGCAGAAGGGAGAAGGAAGTGTGGTCTGCACCAAGCATTGCCCACCTCCCCCTCGTGAACATGCAGAGGTCCCTCATCTACATGCCTCTGGTGCCTCCTCAACACCACCTGTCTCTGCTCTAGCCTTCCTGAAGGCTTTACTCCTGAAGGCAACTGCTCTCAACTTTCTGACCCCTTAGAAAGCTGCCTGATGAAACGAAGCTTTCTACGGGGTTCGTGACTGATAATGGGGTCAACTGGCCATGTGCCCTTGATCACAGACTCCATGAGTTGCAACGATGTAGCCCAAAGCCTTCCCCAAAGTGCTGACAGGAGGTAGATTTACAATTGATAGCCTTGTTAATTATGGGAGAGTGGGAAACTGGGAAAGCCCTAAGAAATCAGGAGATCTGGGCTTAGGGCCTGGCTCTACCACCGAGAGACTCCCCTCACTTGGGTAAGTCACTTGACCTGTTTGTGCCTTAGTTTTCCCATCTGATAAAAAGAGATTTAGAGGGTGTTTTGTGAGAGCTCAGTAAGATAACGGGAAACTGCTTACAAAATGCTACCATGCTTTAAAAAGGCAGCCATGACATTACCTACATGTTTTACGGAATGACACACAGAGAGATGTTGTAACACAAGGATGAAGGGAAGACAAAAAGACAAACTTCATTCATTAATCACTTCCTGAGTAGTATTTATTGCAGGGCGGGCATTGTTTTATGTATGGGAAGTATAGGAGTGAGCGAGATGGACTGTCAATTATCTAGATTACCGCTAGCATTACAGGAGTTTAAAATTATCTTGCATCTCTTGTATATTTATCATGCATGGCATAAATCAGCCGTACTGCTAGTATTGCATTCAAACACTCATGATATAAAATATCCAAAGCAAATCAGAGTAAATTAATCTTCACCTTTTTATTGCAATAATTTCTGTTTCTTTCAAAGATTCCTACATAACTGCTGACAAATGCATTCTTTGCCTCTGCTACAGGAGTCAGGGAAAAGCAGATATGCAGGAATGAGGACTTTCTTTCCTCATGTCAAGGGTCTCTCAGCCCCTTCCCTAGCCAGGGCTGGGGGCTATCCCGCAAGGATGAGGTAAGGCCTCCTCAGACAGCCTGGAGTTTTCCTGCCAGCTCTGCTGGCTCCTCCTCTGCTTCCACCCCAGCCTTGCAATCTCCAAACTGCTGATTCATGCTCATGATGCAAACCTAATGACCGTGAACACGCTCCTGGTTTTTCTTTCTTTTTTTTTTTCAGGCACATTTTCTTGGTAACCAGGAGGATGATATACTAATGCAAATTGGCAGACTTGAACTCAAACTATAAAAACACGATCTGCCACGTGGAGGAACAATGGAGAAAAGAGACTTCAAGGCTACCCCTTTGACTTGGGTTCCTATTTTGTGGAGAAGGCATACAGTAAGTGCTCAAGGAAGAGATGTGGTATTCAGAGGAGACCCATGGTGACCATCAGGATTTTAAATCACTGTGAACAGTAACTCTTCTCATTTAAAATAAATTTCCTTTGAGCTCTTTGAGTAACACCTTTTGTGATTCTCTCTGCTAGTTTCTCACTTTGCCTCCGACAGCTCTGGGTCAGCAGCAGATACTGAAGCCAGTGAGGCAGCAAAGGCAGCGTTTGCCTTTTCTCAAAATCCATCTTAGCTACGACTTGGCTTCCTCTTGCTTCTGAGTCATATAGCAAGGGTTCACTGGAGGTCGTCACAGTTCCTCGGACTCATTTGGAGTTTTAATGTATTGCTGTTGAAATAATTTTTAATCTCTTCTTGTCAGCTGGCTAGATGACACAATAATATTACCCCGTGTTGCCTTGCAAGTGATTAAAGGACAAGAGCACGGCCAGTCCTGCCCAACAGCCTTCTCACAGGAAAGCACAGGAGATTCTGCGGGAAAAACAAGCCTTCTGCCACATACAGATATTCCCGGAAAGACAATTCAGAAGCCAGTTTATTAGCGCCTGTGTTCTCACGGCCCCGCCGAGCGGAATGCCAGGGCTGCTGGCTCGCGTTTTGTTAAGGTTCTTTGCTGTCTGACTCAGACTCACAAATTCTCCAGCCGCAGACTTGGAGTTTGCTGTAAAGTGAGTCATCTGGTACGATCCAATGAAAATTTGCCAGGTGAATTCAGCTCAGATATGGAATGGTTATTTCTGTTCTGAAATGATCTTTTTCTTTATTATCTGGGAACTCATCCGTTAGGTGGGTCTCAGGGAGCCTGTGTTAAGATGCTAAAATTAATAAATCACTTTGGGTAATTTCATGCCAGAAGCCACAAGTTCCAGTTGATAAAAAGGAAGATGTTTCCTTTCAATTGGAAAGGTCATGGTCGGTCTGCTAAGCTGGTTTTAAAAGTGATATGCTGATAAGCGTAGAACAGGGGAAAGAAATTCCTTACGAAGCAGAATGAAAATGAGGTTTTTTTGTTTTGTTTTTTTTTTCTCATCACAGGGGAGTAAGATTGAAATCACAGCCCTGAGAAAGAGGTCATTTTAAGACACAGAGAATTAAAGGTTGGTTATAATAGGTTTAGGATTTTATAAACTGCTTATAACTAGTTGCTTCCTTAATCAGTTCAGGACCTAGAACAATCTTGAGATGGTTATTACCACTTTATAATAAAAAATACTAGAAATGAGATTTTATTTTATTTTCAGTACTCTGGAAAGCCCAATTTTATTTGAGCCCAAACAACTAAATTCCTTATTTATCTTTCAAAGCGATCCAGAGCCTTACTGCTATAAGCATGGTCATTAGATTAGCTGTGGCGCTCTCATTGAATGATGGAGCCAGGAAGAAGCACCCACCACAATCCCTTCATGTCCCTAGGGCTGTCACTGAGCAGTATTAAAGGTGACACCTAAAGGCCCATCACCATACACCTGGAGTATTCCAAACACTATACACAAGAAGTCTCCAGAGCTATGCAGTCCCAGTGAGAATGGTCCTTGCATTTAGACTCTAGGGAAATTGTCCAGCCAGGAAGTGTAAGCAGAGGAAGTCATGTTAGAATGACTACCCCATTACACAGATGAGGAAATGAGTCACAGGGCAAGTCCAACTCCTCCACTTCTTAATAGTCAAGGAATGAACTAGAATCAATTTTTCTCCACCCTTATGCCTTAAGTTGGACACCAATTGGACCATGCCACTTCTTTGGGGGAAGAAAAGCAAATCGGATGATCAAGCACAAAAGCTGAATTCTGAGACCGAAGAAAAGTCCAATAGGAACAATTTTCCAATGGCCTGTTATTTGAATACTGAGGAGTAACCCAAAATTCTCTTGGGTTCCAGGGAGAACCAAGAAACAAGTTCCATTTAAAAAGTAATATTTGACTAAAGCAAGGATTTTGAACAAAATTCTGAAAAGCTGACCCTGACATATATATCGTTATAGTAAATGACTGCGTTAGCAAAGGAATTAAATTGTCTGTTCTCCCCCGTGCAAAAGGGCGGTGAGGGGAGAGCTAATTCATTCCTTCATAGGCGTTCACTCTTTTCTCATGTGACTGAGCAGCACTGGAATGGTAAGAATGGCATGTTTCTCATACACTAAAAATGCCTAATATATAAAAGAAAGTCTTGAATCAAGAGCATGTTTGTCAGCAGAAAGAATATATGGGAAGAGAAAGAACAATAAAGATAAAGATTAGGAAAATATACAGGAGATGGCAATAGGAGAACACAGGGCAGATACAGCCTTGGCCTGGGAGTGTTGACGTCTCTGACCTTGCCTTCCACATGGCCACCTGTGACCCTCTGTGTGCAACTTCGGTGACTGTATTATTCCCCGAATAAGCTCTGGTTCCCATTAGAGCACCGTATGGGAGCTGTGGCCCAGACCTGCTCAGGATCCCCCAACCCCAGTTCAGGTATTAAAAGGAAAACAGACGGCAGAAATGTGACAGCAAAACCCTCACTGCCTCCTCAGTGAGGGTTCCTGAAGTTTAACTGTGGGCAGCTGACTGCAATGACAGAAAGAGCAAGGGCTTTACTGAGCATTTTATTGAGCAAGTACTATATGCCAGATATCATGCCAGAAACTATTTATCTGTTTTCTCACTGAATGTTCTCAGGAGTCATATGAAATGTGAAACTGTCCCCATTTTGCTAGACACTGAGAATCAAGGAGGATCAGTTAGTTCCTCAAGGTTGGGATTCAATTTCAGATAAGTTTTCATCCTGCATGTTCTCTGCATCATTTCCAGCTAATCAAGATGCAAGTGGAATTCACGCCCATATCATCCCCAAGTATTTCAAGTGTATGCCACTTAACATCTTTACTTGTTATAAAATTATAACAAGTTATCACAAGCCAGAATTTAATGAGGCAATATTTTCAATTAGTGCATCTGTAATTTGGAGTGTCATGAAATACAGACAAGTCCTACTCATGAAAAGGAGTCAGGGGAGAGAAAACATCAGCATTACCTGAGTCACCTGTTCTATCGTATCTCCCATTATAAGCCTCTCCCCAATCCACTTCACATTTGTTAGTCACTGTTATCAGTAGAACGTATCTTATTCATCAGGACTGCTGGGTCAAAAAAATTCCTTTGTACATTTTCACACAAATGAATGTTTCTATGTTCCTTCATTACCTTATCTCAAATAAAGGCTTTTCTAGGTAATCTTTTCTCAACTATTTAAGTTGTCATATGTTTTGATAGTTCATTTTCAGCTTATACCCCCCATGATTTTACATACAACCAGTATTCTCACAATAACATGAATGATTTACACCTCCATCTATTTCACTGACATGCCCTGCACTCACAAATACACACAGCTTCATTAATGCACTGACTTCCGATCAGATTAAAAATATAATAAATTACTTCATTAGAAAATAGCAAAACCTCTGAGGATATTATAGGAAGTGACTTTAGTGGGTCGGGTTGCTTCATCATCTATTCATTGATATTGTCAACATCTATTTACTAAGTGCCTACAATATGCCAAGCAGTTGGATTTTACCAGCTGAAGTGGAATCTATCCTCTTGTTGAGCTAGCCATTTGCTCATGTTGGAGAAACGTCCTTCAGAATATGGATGCCCTAAACTACACTGAAGGCATTCAGAAATATGAGTCATTGTTAGTTCACCCTTGAATGACTCTATGTTTGTTGGAGATAAAGCATTCACGCCTTTCAGATGACACTTTCTAGATGTCAGCAATTACGAGTAATAATTTTGGTCATTACAACTTATCTTGTTATGTAGGCTGAAACTTGGGCTTTGAAAAAAATTGGATTAAGGCAGGGCACGGTGGCTCATGCCTGTAATCCCAGCACTTTGGAGACTGAGATGGGAGGATTGCTTGAGCTCAGGAGTTCGAGACCAGCTCAATAAGGGCAAGACACTGTCTCTACAAAAAACAGAAAAATTAGCCTGGCATTTGTGGCACATGCCTGTAGTCCCAACTACTTGGGAGGCAGAGGCAGGAAGATCACTTGAGCCCAGGAGTCTGAGGTTGCTGTGAGCTATGATGATGATACTGCACTCTACCCAGAGCAGCAGAGCAAGACTCTGTCTCAAAAAAAAAGAAAAGAAAGAGGAAGAAGAAAAGAAAATTGGATTGAGTAAGTCTTAATGAAAACGTCACGAACTAAACATACTGAAATGGGCCCTGTACATACTAAATACCTTAGTGGTATTATTTAAGGAAATTCAGAGTAAAACTCAAATCTAGAAGTGAATCTATACCAGTAGTCACTACTACACTACTATACTACCCAAGACACCAGAACAATGGGAAGGCACATGGGACAGAGAATCTTAAGGCCTGCACCAAATCTCAGTTTGCAAGTTTTGGAACCACAGATAGATCACCTGCTCTCTCTGAGTTCCAGTGACTTCATCTCTAGAGGAGAAAAAAAAATATGTCTGCCCATCATCTCACTGGAATATTATAAAGATAAAATGATCTAAGGTCTGTAAACATGTTTCAGAAACTATGAAATGATATTTTAATTTAAAGTATTCATTTGTGAAAATGTTTCAGAAACTATAAAACGCTATATTAATATAAAGTATGAGTTTTGAAATTAGACCCCAAAAGTTTATCTTTGATTTTATGATCATATTTAGATCTATGTCATATAATTATTTATTGTAAAGAATCTACAAGATTCAGAGGAGAGTGATGCAGTATAAAGTCAAGAGCACACATCTGGACTCAGTTGAATCTGAATCCCACTCACACGATTTACTGACCAAGACCTCTTTGCCACATCACTTCTCTGAACCTGTCACTTCATCTGTAAGGCATATATAACAATATCTACCTATATTTTTTAAAAATAATATACACAAAGCATTTAGTCAGGTTGCTTCATACATAGATTCAATTAACAAGAATTATTTCTATTACAAAGTTACAAAAAGTCTTTGTTCTCCCCACTAACCATAGTTACAAATGTTTATATGACTTGAGGGCCATACCAAATTCTGCTAGTTTTGTAGTCTATTCTGTATTTTTCTTCTTTTCTCATTCCCCTCCAAAAGCAAAGGATTTACAACTTCCACAATTATCATGAGAAATGATTGGGTGTATGATTACCAAGGTAGCATGACAGTTATCCTTCATGTTGGGGGACACAACCCACTGAGACATCTGCACAGCGAGTCTGCTTGGAAAGAAAGAGCGGGGAGGGCCATGCGTGATAGCAGACATGTTCTTGTCAAGGTGATTCTTGTCAAGGTTATAGCCTCACTTTTGTATTTTTGTATTTTGTATTTTCTTTTTCTTAAAGTGAGTGTTTTGAAAATACTATCCCACCTGCACGAATCTGGTCATTGGTGACATGAGGGCCTGTCTGAGAAACAAAACACAGCTGAAAAGAATCTGATTTAGCATCATGAATTTTATTCATTTTTAATCTGGAATTTCAGGGCTCATCAAGGGGTGAGCTAGTCTATCATAAGAAGTTGTCTTTTTGTTCATTTCAGAAAGGGTCATGTTGTTACTGTGTGTGTGCTTTTGAAATAATCAACAGTTTAAAAGGATACTCTGTTCTCTTTGCCTGCCTTCATTCCAAGTTCACTGGATTCACCCTAAAATCCTTCTCACAATTTTAGCAGTTCCCTCCTGCAGCCCATATTAATGAATGTCAGACCTTAGCAACAATCATCATTTCATATTAAATGTACAGTTAAGCTAACGTGGTGGAATGATCTCCATGCCGGAATCTCTTAATTTCTTTTTCTGTCCTTCACACAACCACAGACTAGAACCAAATGCTCCAGTATTCTTCTTATATAACTAAAGGGATGTGAGTATTTCCCCGTCTCTCTTTCTCTCTCACCCTTATTCTCCATCTCCCTCTTTATTTATAGAGCCAGCTTTAATTATAATTTACCAGTGTGCTGAGAGCACATCAGTGATTCTCCACATGGCTCAAACCGACCTGTGAGAGTACATCTCTTTTCACATTTGATCTTAGAATAGCCAATATGTTCCAGCAAGCACTGACTAAGCAGTTGGCCTGTGTGTTTGTGGTTAGTTTCCTTTTACCTGCTCTCGATGGGCACTGATATTCCTTGATACTGTCTGTCCCCTGTGCATCTCTGTACATTTTCCCTTTTAGATTTTTCTTTATGTTTAATCTGTGTATCAGTAGGAAGGAAGCTTGTAATTCAAAAAATTATTTGACTATTTAAACCAGCTTTTCCTTCCAGAATATATTACAGTTTCTGAAATGAACATCTTCAGCTTCATGTTGACGAATGCCAGATATTTATTCTAAAAGCGTTTCTGAGAACATGAAAATATGCCTATAAATAAATAGAGAAAAGAAAGAAGGGTAAGAGAAAGATACTATGTTTAACACATTCTTCTATAACCTCTAATCAAATTCTCTGCCAAATTATTTAGAAGATAGTTATATAAAACCAATTTGGTTACTGTAACCAAGTACTCATATCATCGGTGCAGATTCCGCATTTTCTTCAATTCCAAAATAATGGAAAGCAAGAGCTCCAAAAATGATCCTAAGAACTATGAGTAAACTAGCACTGGAAAAATGTTCACTAGCAATGACATAACACATATGTATACATGTATATGTAATAAAGAACAAAAGGAGCAATACATGTTGAAGAATTTTCATTCCATTGGCTTCTCTTGTCTAAAACCAACTGAATACCACAGAATCATGTTTATAGTAAGTGAAAATATTCTATATAAGTTTGTTTGAATTGTCAAAATGTTTTTATTAGGCCAAATTGGGATTAAGGAAGTGGAATTATTCTTAAAATTTTAACAGAATTTAAGAATGTTACAATGTTTATATTCAGATATAATGAAACACAAAAGCTTGTTTTCACTGCCTATTCTGAATGTTCGCACTAATTCTACTACAGGATTTATTCACTCATTTGTTCATCTGACATAACCACTGTGTGCCTGTACTATGAACATGTATTGGGAGTGAGAGCAGGGTAAGAAGAAAATAACTAAAGGAATGCTAAGGAAATTTCCACAATCTACCATTTTTGGTGATTATCTTGGTTTTTCTGCAGAATAGGAATAGAATCACAGTCAACATATAGATGGCCGGCAGAACATAGATGGCTTTCTTTGCTATGGATTTTGTCTTTTATCCATAGGTAAAGGGGAAAACTGATCATTTTGAAGAGGTGAGTATCACATTTTATCGAATTTCTTCAGATTTTTATAATGGCAGCAATGTGAAGGGAGTCATGAGAGGGTGTGAAACTGTAGACCAATATGCATTTGAAGACTATTAAGACTATTGTCACCAAAGCCATGACAGGCGAGAGATGAGAAAGGCTCGAATCAGGACGAGAAGGTGGGGGTTTCAGGAAATGTAATTCACAGGAGTTAGTGATGATTAAACAACAGGGGTGAAATAAAGACACGAGTAGACAGTACCTCTTGGCTTTGGGCATCAACAGCTTGGTGAATTTCTAAAATGAAGAATGCAGAAGGAAAGGTAGGTTTGTGGAAGATGATGAGGTCTATTTTGGACATGTGAAATAGCTGAGACACATCTCAGTGGTAGACAGGTGAGACACCTAAGTCTTGAGCTCAGGAAAGACAGGCCGGAGCCAGATAAAAAGGTTTGTTTGTCAGATTTTGGAGTCATCAGCACAGGTGACTTTTGACACACACAGGGTGGTGAGTTTGCCCGAAGCCAGCTTGTTAGGAGAAAAAAGTCCCAATAGCAGTCTCCCAAAGAACACAAACACTCAAGTCATCATTAGAAGAAGAGAGATTAGCAAAGGAGAATGTTTAAACAGAAGAGAGGACTATCAGGAGAGCGTCATAAATCAGAAGGGATGGGGAAAAAAAACAATTTCAAAATTAAATAAAATAAGGACTGAATGATAACATTGTCTTTGGCCATAATTATGTCATGGATAAACTTTGCCAGAGCAAATTAGTATGGTAAATTGCAGAGGCTATGACCAGTACAATTTAATATGCACCAATCTTATCAATGGATCATGTCATCAATTCTAAAAATTACATAGTAATAACTTATTCAAGAGGATGAGTTTGTTTTAGAATTTAAAAAGTATTTGCATATGCTACATAGAAAATTGATTTAGAAAGTATATTTTCTAGAAAAAAAATTCCTTCAATTTAAAAAAATTCTGACTACAATAATTGTATTTTGGGAATATAAGCCCCCATTTTTGGACATCACAGAGCAACTGATACCAGACTAAGCCTTCTGATATAGTGCTTTCAGACACTGATAAGCAGCACAAGACAGTGATCTCTGAGAGAAGGAAAACAAAAATGGTGAGCCCTGTGATCACCAAGTCTTTCCAGCAGAGGCAGAGTCAGGAGGAGGAACCCAGGCAAAACATAGAAATCTCACTAATCAGAGCTTAGAGAGGTTGAAGTGTTTGGAGGAGCAGGACAGAAAATGGAGAGAAAAGAATAAACAGAGTAAGAGCTCCAGGAACCTACACAAAGCTATCCCCGCATCTTTGGAGGAGTAAAGCTGTCCATGCACAGGGACACTTCATAAGATTGAGATAACCACAAAGGAACTATAAATTCAACAACTATTAGAGTTTGCACAGAGCTGGGCTGTATTCAAGTTTGAATCAACCAAAGTGAGGAGACCTCAAAGCACACTCTGAATATTCAGTAGAGATTAGAGAAATGCCATGCCTTAGGAGAAGGTCTACCCTAGCTAAACAATAGAAGATACCCTAGATCAGCCCTAACTAAGCTTAAAAGCAAACATTAAAAAGATCAAGCTGATTCCCAAATAAGTTGCTTTCTGACCAAAAGAAATGCACTGTTCTTTATAGGAAGACAATAAAACCCAAGCAGTTAACAATGAAACATTGAAAATGTCCAGCATCCAACAAAAATTTACTAGACATGCAAAGAAGCAGGAAATTATGACCTATAATCACAAGAAAAATCAATCAATAGAAATAGACCCAGATATTACTGATAGCATGAATCAGTAGACAAAGTTGTTAGCAGCTATTATAAATATAAGAATGCAAAGAAAATTATGAACACAATGAGAAGAGAAATTAAACCTATAAAAAAATAACAAAATTGAGTTTTTAGAGCTAAAAAATACAGTATCTGAAATTAAAATTTACTGGATAAGCTTAAAAGCAGATTAAGTGTTACAGAAAAAGAGATCGGTGAATTTAAAGGCAGAAAATAGACTCCAACTAAACACACTGAGAAAAGAGATTTATATCAATAAATTTAACACTTTAGATGAAATGGACAAATTCCTTGAAAAACACAAATTGCAAAAGCTGATAAAAGAAGATAGAAAATCCAAATAGCCCTGTATCTATTAAAGAAATTTAATCCTTAATTTAAAATCTTCCCACAAAAAATCATGGCTGGAACACATTCTACTAAGCGAAGTATCCCAAGAATGGAAAAACAAGCACCACATGTACTCACCATCAAATTGGTATTAACTGACCAACACTTAAGTGAGCATATATAAGAATAACATTTATTGGATGTTGGGCAGGGGGGAGGGGGGAGGAGGGGATGGGCATATGCATAAACAATGAGTGCGATGCACACCATCGGGAGGATGACACACTTGAAGCTCGGACTTGGGGGGGAGGAGGGTAAGGACAACATACGTAACCTAAATATCTGTACCCCCATAATATGCTGAAATAAAAAAAAAATTATGATCTGGATGACTTCACAAAACTGTATCAAACATTTAAAGATAAAATAATCCCACTGTACACATTTTTTCTAAGAAAATAAAGACATAGGGAACACAGTTCAATAATTACAAGATAGTTAAAATCATTCCACAAAGATTTATAGCAGTCCTTAAAAGGAAGGAATCTTTTCTAGATTACTATCATTGACAATGGAGCTATAGAGAATCTGGGAGTACAACTTATAGTTAAAGGATTTCAACAGCAAAGTATAGTGTTATTCTGATTTGGAGAAATTACATGGAATGATATGAACCAAGGAAACATATGTGCATGGAAAAGTGAGTGCAATTGGACCACATCATCAGATTCATTTCAGAGACTTCTACGGCTAGGTTTAGGCTTGAAACAGAGATAATGTCATAACCATAGAGCACCCTCAGTTCCAAGTAAGGGAGTTTGGATTTTATTCCAGAAGCAGTTGAAAAGTCAGTGAAAGTTTCTGAGCATGGGAGTAGCACAATCAAACAAAAATTTTGGAATCTTAATCTGATAAAAGCTATTTGGACTAGAAGGAAGAAAGTTTAATAACAAAGAAGACAGGGAAATCCTGCAGTGGCCTGGTATGGTTCTTTGGGAGTAGAAAGTGCCCAGAGGAAGTCTCAGGGTAGATTCAAAAGGCAATAGCCCCAAACCTAACCACGTTATCTGAATTTCAAGATAAAAAATACACAGGCTAGGCTGGGCACAGTGGCTCACGCCTGTAATCCTAGCACTCTGGGAGGCCGAGGCGGGTGGATTGTTTGAGCTCAGGAGTTCGAGACCAGCCTGAGCAAGAGCGAGACTCCGTCTCTACTAAAAAATAGAAAGAAATTAATCGGACAACTGAAAATATATAGAAAAAATTAGCCGGGCATGGTGGTGCATGCCTGCAGTCCCAGCTACTCGGGAGGCTGAGGCAGGAGGATCGCTTGAGCCCAGGAGTGTGAGGTTGCTGTGAGCTAGGCTGACGCCACGGCACTCTAACCCAGGCAACACAGTGAGACTGTGTCTCAAAAAAAAAAAAAAAAAAAAAAAACCAAAAAGTTATTATTGCAGTAAGAATGTGACGGGCACCAAATAAGAGATACTGCTACAGAGTCACTGTTACTTTCTTAGAGCAAACCTGCCATCCTGGACATCTAGGTAATTATCCTCATCTTTGAAGACAAATACTGAAGTGTTTAAACAAGTCTCGCCCTAGCATCAGCCCCAAGAAAGCAGTGAAACTTTGTGCCTAACACACTGCACTGTAGGTTATCAAAACATTTCTTTTGAATTAAAATATTGGGAGCACCAGACAACCCAATTAGACAACATGGCCCCCTTGTGTTCTGTGTGACTGGGCCAGTCTCTAAATGGCCTAAACAGCTCACAGGACTATTTTGGGTCACATCTGTCATGCTATGATTATATGCTAGTCATTTCTAAAAATATCTAAGCCAGTAAATCCTCTACAACTAAGACTCTATGTCATGAATTTTAGAACTAAAAGGAATAAGCAGCCATGTACTAGGTAAACATCGACAAACTAATCATATTCTTATATACTAGCAAAAACATTTTTCAAAAACATTCTTAAAAGGAGAATTTCTAGTTATAATGAACATCAAATATTTTTATATAATCAATAAATGTAAGAAGCCTTATAGAAAACTATATATTCCTATTTTACATTGTTAGATAACCTGGTGAAATATCATAAAGATGTTCATAATTCTCAAATTAATCTAGATATCACAACTCTAATCAAAAGTCTAATGCATTTTTGCATCACGACAAAGATTTCTAATATCATTTGTTTAAGACAAGACATTTAAAACAATATTCTGAGAAGAAAGAGCAAAGATGAGGTGTGTAAGCCCTGCCGAACACTCCAGCCAACTACAGCAGGAATCACACAGGTGGCAGTCAGCAAGGGCTCGGATCAACTTCTCTTTCATGTTGCTGACAGCACTGTCTTTCAGAGAGCAACTGGCAAGAATTTTAAAATGCAAAGTCTTTGAACAATCACTTCTGCTTTTGAGATTGTACCTGGAGGTACAAATACATACAACATATATATATATCTTAAAAGAAAACTACAAATCCTTATCTCATATGGCTAGAGGGGCAGACAGAGTAGAAATGGCGTGTAGTTTCACTGAAGGAGGGTTAGGAAGAGGTGTGTTTGCTTATATATTTTTTTAAATAAAGAAATAAACTAAAAACAAAACCAAAAAATGGTTATCTAAAGGTGAACGGACAGAGTGGAGGGGACATGCATGGAAAACATCCTCAGTGTTCCTTATTTAGACTTTGGAAACCTGTAAATATTTTACAAAGCTACAAAACAAAATAAAACCTAAAATGTCAATCCCTAAAAACTGAAAGTAAACAAATGAGCTAACCAGGTGTCAGGTTAGTGGCATAACCTTACAGTGAAATATTATTTTAAGTGACTTTAAAACACAGTAATTTGATTGTACATCCATAGTAGAATATAAGGGCAAAAAAGGCCAAAAACGCCCTGGAAGAACAAGTAAAACATCACCAGAGATATGTAATCTGCAAAATCCAGACTGTAGAAAACTCTGTAAGACAAATGACCTGATTCCTTCAACAAATAAATTGTAAGGAAAAAATGAGAAGAAGGAAGGAGAATCTGGATATTTAGAAACACTTAAGAGATACATGAACCAAATGCAACACACGAACCTTAACCAGGATCCTCATTCAAACAAACTATTAGAGACATTTTTGAAGCAATAAGGAAAATTTGAACAAGAATTGAATATCTGAAGATATTAACAAATTGCTATTAATTTTTATAGGTTGATAACGGTTTTGTAATGTTTAAAAAAAGAGCCCCCATTTTTCATAGATACAAAATGAAATATTTATAGATGAAACATTCTAAAACTTAAGGATATCCACTTAAGTTTTTATATTATATACAACAATTAACAGTGAAATACTATACACACCCCACCTAATGCCCAATAAAAGGAGCTAGTTAATAAATAGTCAACAATTCAACAGGCTACTATTTAAGCACCAAAATGATGACTTGAAATCATTGTCATGTATTCTAAGTAAAACACTGTAAGTTATACACCAGTATGAACAATAACCTTTTTGAAAAAAGAAGCATACAATTTAAAAGTTTTACAACAATCACATACAGTCATTAAGGTAGGGCTTGTGAGTTTTTCTTATTGTTCATAATTTATGGATTTTCTAAAATGATTTATTACTTTTTGAACAAAATAAATGCTAACAATTAAAAATTGCAGAAAAACGTACAATCTCCTATTTTATATCATTTCTGTTTTTTTTAATTCTTTGTGACTGGGACATTCTTCTTGATGACCAATTCATATCTGAGTAATCTGTTCATTTATTATAATCTATTTTCCCCAGCAAAACATAGTATCTAAAACATAGACAAACATGCATGACCAAATAACAAAATTTGGACAAGATTCCCACTAAGCAGGGATTCCTGCAAAATGCTCACCATCAAGGGATTTAATAATTAGACTAACAATTAGAATAGAATTACTCTAATAATTTTATATATAATAATTCTAACAACAGAACAAGTAGAATAAGAATTAGAATTAAAATTAGAATAGCTGGGGAGAAAGAAGGGCAAGAGGGAAAGGAAGGAGAGGGGAGAGGCAGGGTAAAAGCAAGGAAAGAGAGAAGGGAGAGGAGGAGGAGGAGGAGAGAGCGCAAGGAGGGGGAGGAAAGGGCTTCAGTGCAGACTCTGAGGTGCCCACCTGAGTCAGGTTCTGGTTCTACCCAGAGTATCTGTCTGACCTGGCAAGCTCCCTCTCCCATCCCTGCCTCTGTTTCCTAACTTGTAAAATGGAGGAAGTTGTTAAAAGGTTCACTATACGTAAACTGCCTGGAATAGACCTTGGTAAACAGTGTGCAAAAATGTCAGCTATGAAGGGAATCTGACCTTCTCTTCCAGTGGCATGACAAGGACCCCTCCCACTTTGAGCAGGTTCTTCATGTACTCTTCATGCTCTTTCTGCACACCAGCCCCACAGTACACTCGATCGTACTGAGCACAATCAGGAGAAATCTCCAGACAATTGCCAGTAACAAAGGAAGGCTCACAGAAGTCAAACCTGGAAGTAAAAAATGTTTTCTGTAACCAAAGGTATCACATTGCAACAAGTCTACACAGCAAAATCTCTGCTAACCACAGGTTGTGTGTTAACTGTAAAATCCCACAGCAATGTAACAGTTTACAGAGCCAGAAGCTGGAAGCCACACTTCCAAAAAGAATTACACTATATAAAGAGAACCCAAAAAACTTCAAACAAAATAGTATGAAACTGAATATCATAAACATGATCCAAATTTAAGGCAATCTCCAATCATTGTCTTTGCTCTGTTTTCATCATCTTATTCAAGATCTACTATACAACAAGATAAGGGAAAAAGGATTCAGTTTTTTAAAAAATTTTAATCCCTAAAATAAGAACTTTAATGTCTTACTTAAAAATGGCAAGAGCTAGTTACATATATTGTTTTGAGACAAATGGAATAATTTTATATTAGAAACAATTAGGTGATAAAAGGTTGTCTACATTGGAAGTATGAAAATTGAGCAAAATGAACATTTTGTTTTCTTCTCTTATTATATTGGTGAGAAATTGCCTTTCTGAAGGTTCATAGTCACAAAAACCTAAAGTCCTTAAAAACACAGAATATTTTTTGAAAATTAGAACTGACACATAGGATCACCCTACCAAAGTTTAATCACATTTGAGGGCACATGAATACTTATAAAATGATTTCTTCCTATCTGATCAAAAGTGTATTAAATTATAATTCACACCCTCTGACCCAACGGACATAATCTGATCTTACTTGTCGAAGCTTTCGCTTGTTCGGATGAAAAAGTCCAGTTTCTGCTTCGCGTACTCTGTCACATCTGAGTGAAGTTCCACCCCATGGTTTACACCAAAAGGACCTAAAAGTTTTGAGAACAAGAAAAGTTTTACAATTGGGCTTGAAATCGCGCTCATTTATTTTTACTTTATCAATTACAACATATCTGATTTAGCATGTACAATTACAGAAGTCTCATCACGTTATCCCTAGTCACCACAGCGTAAATAGCTTGTTTTGATGCCTGGGCTTCTCTGCTCTCAAACTTTTAAAGAATCATTTGAAAAGGGAAAAAAGCCAAGAGTTCAGAGTCTTACTAATGAATTTAAAAAGAAACATGTATTTGCAAGTGAAACTAACACAGGTCTCACCTGTTCGTCCAGAAGTAGCATTTAAGATGACTGTTTTCCCTGAAAGGTCCCCCAAAACACTCAGATGTGGGCATTTTAGTAATGCTCACAAAATAGGTTTCAATCATCATTAAAATAAAACTATGATTCTAAGTCACAATGAAACATTTTTTATATCAAAGGAAATTTACCAGTAATTTGATACAAAACTGTGAGAAACGTGAGGAGCCCATGAACATGCTCCCTCCACATAAAACTGTGTCTAGGTTAAATCTGGGTGAGCAGAGAACAAACTGTTGATGCTCAGCTTAGATGTATCCCCATGTTGTGGAAACCCATTTCCATGAATGTAAAAATCGGGCCAAAACTCAACTGTGCTAATGAAGGGTAAAACAGTGGTTACCTTTCTGGAAGGGGTCGGGTATGAGAGCCTTCTGGGACACTGATTCTACTCTTTGTCTTGTCCTGGGTGGTGACTATAGGGAGGGGGATGCATATGTAAAAACTCACCAAGCTTCATGCTTCACGCTTGTTCATTTACTACAGCTAAGTTATACCTCAATTTTTTAAAATCTGCATGTGACAATCAACAGGTCACGTAGGAAAATATTTAGTAGACATAAATACTACAGTCATAGTGTAGCACTCGACCCTACAATCCAACAGAAATACTGGCAGACAAGCAACCTTCTGTGCATCTCACACCTTCACATTTTGCCACCTGGTGTATCTGGTCCCTTCCTAGTACAACAGCCACCACCCCATGCCAAGGCTTCCCTGGCCCCCTTTTGGACAACTGTACCTGCTGCTATTTTCTCTCAACATCTTTGATACACAGAGCTGCTGCTAAAACATCCCCTCATCAAAATACATCCTGCTTAAGAGGTCATATTTTCACTATTTACCACACCAAATCCTAAATTACTCCGAACTTCAAGACCTTCTGCCAACTCACTAACTTCAATTCCCATTACTCTAGCACGGGAGCATTGTGCCAGAGACCAAGAAAAGGTGCTTGTTTTTTCCCATTCATCATTTTTCATTAACCCCTCACCTTCTCTATCGAACACTTATTATATAGTTAATTCTAATAACAGATATGGGACATGGTTCCTATTCCCAAGAAGCTTAATACCACACAGTAATAACAAATCCCTCGACCTACCCCCTCAGTAAAAAGGTGACTAGCAGGGAGTGTCGGGAAGGCGGCACCCCTGGCAAAGCAGCTCATGTCACACGGCACTTTCCCGCACTTTCCTAAGTAGCTGCCATATCCTCTCCTGGCTGATGAGAAACAAAGGAAAGGACAACCCTGAGCAAAGGGAAGAGAAACCCACAGAACAAGCACAGGAACATGGCTGACCCAGGATGCAGTTCAGACCAGAAGAAAGGTGGGGGTCACGGTAAGGATCTCTGCATTAGATAAAAGACATCAGGCTTCGCATTTGCAGGCACTGGGCGGCCAATGAGGATTTGTTCTGGAATGATTTACACAAAGTGATATTAAGGTTGAATAAGCTGGAGCATCTGGACACAAATCACTGTCCAGCCAGATATGTGCATCCCTGACAGCAAACGTTAAAGCCACTTCCTTCAAAAACATCAAAGCAGCATGTTACATCAACTACAGCAGAAACAGGGCTTTTCTTCCTTCAGACCTCTCCTGCCCTAATGTCCAACGAAATTCCCAGTAAATTGGGGGACTTGGAAAAGAGAAGCAACAGTATCAAATTGTAAGCCCTTCCTTTATAACTTCTAGGGCAACAGTCTCCAACCTTTTTGGCAGCAGGGACGGGTTTCACGGAAGACAATTTTACCACAGACCAGCAGGAGTGGGGGGTAACGGGGGGAGGTGGAGCTCAGGCGGTGATGGCAGCCACAGGGAACAGCTGTAAATATGCTCGCCAGCCGCTCACCTCCTGCTGTGCACATGCCACCACACCCAGCTAATTTTTCTATTTTTTGTAGAGATGATAGGGTCTTGCTATATATTGCCTTGGCTGGTCTTCAACTCCTGACCTCAAGCGACCCTCCCACTTCAGCCTCCCAAAGTGCTAGGATCACAGCCGTGAGCCACCACGCCCAGCCTGTAGACATTCTTGACGTTTCTTTCACAACCAGAGGCAGCGCATCAGCAGATCCTGTCAGTTCCAACATCAAAAACCACAGACTCCAGCCCCCGTGCACCAGCTTCATCCAGTGCCTCTCTCGTGGCCTGCCATCATGGCGGCCTGGCCTCGCTTCCTCTTCAGAACAATCTTACAGCGTAGATCAGCTGCTGTCCCTCCTGCGGAAAAACCACTCCACCTCACCCAGACTGAAAACAGACATCTGTCCCCCACTGTAGCATTTTACATGAAGTGGGACTTCCATAAATCCTCAGTCATTTGCTACTATTGTTGTCAATATTTAAAATAACCATACTCTCACGTACATTCTCATAATTTATTTGTCTGGGAAAATAAGCTGAATGGCTTCAATAAAATAAACTGTGACAGCTGGGTGCAGTGGCTCACACCTGTAATCCCAGCACTTTACAAGGCTAATAAGGTGGGAGGATTGGCAGAGGGAATGGCAAGTTCAAGAACAGCATGAGCAAGAGTGAGACCCCATCTCCATAAAAAATAGAAAAACTAGCTGGGTGTGGCAGTGTGCGCCTGTAGTCCCAGCTACTCATGAGTCTGAGGCAGGAGAATGGCTCGAGCCCAGAACTCTGAGGTTGCTGTGGGCTATGATGACGCCACTGCACTCCAGCCTGAGTAGCAGAGCAAGACCTTGGGAAATCCCTTCAATCATGAAATTTATTGAAAAATAAACAATTTACAGGTACCAGCCTTTTAGTATTAAAACAGCAAAACAAACAAAAACTGTCTGGAAGAACTGTACCTCCCAACGGACTTTAAAGTTAATTATCCTCATTTGAGAGACAGAGTAACAAGGAAGACTGACTGAGTGATTAAATTAAATCAAGAAGTCATAGTGAGACTGAGATTTACATAGCTCTCACGGCTCTCCACTGTCAAGAGGGAGAGTACAAACAACAGATTGTGGGGTGCAGGTGGGAGGAGACAGGGAACAGGAGAGACCCCTCTGGAGGTCTCAGGGACTGTGAGGTGCACACGAGCTCCCTTCTTCATCCCTCTACCCACCACCCAGTGACATCCAATGTTAACATCGCGTAACTGCTAAAAAGTGTCCACCAGGGCTGGCCATCGGCAGACTGTATTTTCTGTGTAAGGAGATACCTCCACAGATGAGCTTTTAGACTCTCTTCCAGACTTACCTAGGATGAGGCCCACCATAGAGCTGAGGTATCCAGTGCCACTGCCCAGGTTCAGAAACGAGAGTCCAGGCTGCAGATCCAGGGCTTCCATCACCTCTGAGTAGATGCATGGGGCTGAAAGGTGAATGTTTCCATGCTTCCACGCCAAGTCTTTATAAGCATTTTCTTTGAATTCTTCAAGATAATAATCTGCACGATCGATAGCTCGGAAAGCCTGCTCTACCAGCTCAGTGCGGATATACTGAGCTTCTTTCAAGTTGTCTATCAGCTCATCGTTGTCCTCGCCAGCGCTCACAGCACCACCCATGGTGTTCAAGATTATACTTGGGCAATACTACAATTAAACATTTTTAAAAGAGCTATTTACATTAAAGGTATGAGCAGAACTATAACAGTTCTAAACACATATCAATTTCAAATTCTGAATTCTGAAAATAATACAGATGAAATATCTTTTGTCAACACCCAGATGGACACCCAGAAAAGCCCCCAGACAAGCCACATTTAGAAAAAGAAAAAAAATCCCAGTTCAATTAGAAATTCAGGTAAATTATACTAAAAAATTATTAATATATGTCTGAACTCCAAATTTAAGCAGTGTCCTATATTTTATCTGGAACTCTACACTCTTAACATACAAAAACCCACCCAAGTCAAGCAATCCATTCAATCTGTTGGTTTGGATACTTTTATAGTCAAATTTTAGGCAAAAACATCACCAAAACTCTCTTCCCAAACAGAACATATTGTGACAAACACCTCACTGTAACAAAACAAAATCAGTTTCAAAGCGTAAGAGTAGGAGAGGCTGCTACCAGATCTTCCTACCACCCCTTCTGAAGCCAACTGTAGCACTCCCAGCTCGTTAAAAATGAAAAGTACATTTCCTGCTTTCTCCCACTCTGTCTTTGAGAAGAAAAAGTGCAGCACGTGTCCCTCTGAGCCCAACTATTAATATACAGTCACCTTCATCTAATTCACAGGAAAATGCTCCTTCATCTGCAGAAATCTTACTCTTCCTAAAACTATAAAAACATCCTTTCTGATTTTATAATTATCCCATTTTCTAAGTCATTTTTTCTAAGTAATGGCTTTACTACCACCTGAGACGGTAATGTTTTTTAAAATATCTGATATAAATTGTTGGGGGAAAAAAGACCACCAGACCTCACGAAGACTGACACATTTTCTGAATCAGGACAATCTTTATAACAACCTACTATAACATTATTACTATGAAGTTTTTATACTTGTTTTCCTCCTCCACAATCCTCTAGATTTCTAACA
This sequence comes from Avahi laniger, assembly GCA_963575035.1. Taxonomy (NCBI): domain Eukaryota; kingdom Metazoa; phylum Chordata; class Mammalia; order Primates; family Indriidae; genus Avahi; species Avahi laniger. The sequence continues at coordinate 106,347 of CAUYSK010062558.1, forward strand.
GCAGAATGAGAATCACGAAGAAATACTGAGGGGAGATATTCCATACACACCCACGCACACCACTGGCAAATAGTAACAGGACAGGTTTTCCCAGAAATGAAAATTAAACAATCACATGAATGAATCATCAGTTTCTTAGGACAGGTGGAGAAGGTATGTGAAGGGTATGGCTTAACCCAAATTCTCTTCTATTTTATAGTCAAATATTCACAATCAAGATTTTAGAGCTGAATATTAACTTTTCAAATCACTAGGGTGGTCTAATTACTAAATTTTCACAGCCTTTTAAAATTGTTTCAGAGCCCTTGTTAGATTATGGTCCATGGCCAGTTAGCTCAGACGGATGGAATTAAGTCCTAATGAGGTCAAGTTTAATCCTGGATATAAATCACTTAGTTTTGAGGCTACACCCCTGATCTAGCTCAGTCACCTTAAAATTTGGGCCACTGGTTAAAAGCGGAGTCACACGTGTGGATGCTCAGGGTGTATTTAGGAGAAGACCTGGAAATCATGTATCCTGCTCAGTGCTGGGTGAGGAAAGCTACCTCTTCACCCAGAAGCCTGTATACAAAGTTCTATCATTCTATCTCAGTGCCATTTTATCTTTAGAAGGTAACCTCCAATTGTATATTGGGTACATTTCATTTTCTACTAAGTACATATCACTTATTTTAAACACTGCGTCAATTTGAAAGTTTATACTGTATCAAAATGAAAATCTTTTTTAGTAAAAATAGCTACCATATTTGTACAGGTACCACCTGCCAGCCACAGCCTCATTTAAACTTCACAACATAAGGAGGCAAACTGAAGGCAGGCAATGAATTTGCTCATGATCACAAAGCCAGTGCGTGAGGAGGGCTGGATTCAGACCCACGACTGTCTGGCTAGGGGCCTGTGTTCTTTATACCACACCAACGTAGCTTTTAAAAATTCTCAAAAGAGCAACATTTTTTACCACACATGTTGGTAATCTTTTGACTATGGAGTAAGCCTATCTATTACCATTGGGAGGATGCATGCGGCAGAGGCGGGGAACCTGTGGCCTTAAGGCCACGTGTGGCCTTCTAGGTCCTTAAATGCGGCCTTTTGACTGAATCCAAATTTTACAGAAAAAACCCTTTTATTAAAAGGGGTGCAACAGAGAAAGATGAAGTATTTCTTGTCTCCTTTGGTGCTTAAAAAAAAAACGATCTTGAAATGAGAAGGCTGCAAGTTCCCCACACTTGTATGGGCTCTGATATTTATTATTAGCTTTCCTTATAGTCTAATACTCCATCCCACTGAAAACCATCACTGCTTACAACTAACCATGGATGCGACCATTTATGATGTGACCAAAACTACCAACAACAAACACAGATAGTATTTGCCAAAGCAAATACTATCACTTTCACCTAGATTCTACAATCCAGTAAAATCCAAGAATTGGTGGAGAATCATTTTTAGGATGCTGCACTTGATTATACTTTGCACTTTATTATTTGCTGTAATCCCTAATATGAATATAGTTCACTACTCAGTACTAACTAGCCACAGTCCAACATGACAACCTTACCGCTCCTTCCAATACTAACTGCCAGGGCACATGAAGAAGGCGTGTGGAGCAGGAACAGGCATGGGAAGGTCTCAGGATTGACAACTGAGGAGGCTGTGATTGTGGCTCTGTCAACGTTAAGCATGAAGCTATGATGATGGGAGTCACGATTCTAGTCTATGCTGGGTTTGCCAACGTACATATGGAGGACCACATTCCAACTTGGATGTCACTTCTTAAGTGGAATATGGACAAACTAATTCATGTGGAAGATGAGCTGGGGAAAAAAACCCAAAACCACACCTTCTTCGGGAAGAATGAGGAAAAAACTGAGACTTTTCATTTTGAAAACCAGAATTTTTACAAGCAATGCAAAAGGACTTTTTTCAAATACAGATGGTCCCCAACTTAGGATGGTTTGACTTATATTTTTTTTTCACGATGTGTTTATGAGGATGCAACCCCATCACAAGGTTAGGAGCATTTGGAAGTACGTCTACACTGTTCACAGGCCTGACAAAAGCCAGACCAGGGGTACATGGATGGAGGCAATGCCTACTAAATACACAAAAAAGCTAACAACTGGAATTGCAAATAATGAAATGAGCACTTTCTTAGAACACCCCAGCCAAGTCCCAGTGGAGATGCGAGCAGGGGTGAGGCCAGGGGGTGAAGGCACTGATCTCAACAGCTGAATCCCATTAACTCTGAAGTCCCCTCTCACCTGAGCATATGGCTCTATTTCCCCCAAGCAGAGCCACGACAATTTCTGATGTGTTTAAAAGCACCTCGACTTCACTAATTCCTGCAGGACATTCTACCGCATGCCCAGAATGGAGCTGCTTAGCCATTCCTTCGTGAGAAGAAAAAAGAAAACTATTCCAGGCACACGAGTAAAGAGGCCTAAGGCAAATATTTAAATAACCTATTCGAGGTGCAACGCCGGAGCAAACGCGGATCCGAGAGGCACATCCCTCTCGCAAAAACAAAGGCGTGAAGCCTAGGCAAGTCTCCTTCCTCAACTACCGAGGATCTTTTTCACATGCCTGAATTTAAGTCCCAATGCTCTGCTCCAATTCTTAGTGGCTCCAAAGCGCTGCGGGAACGAGGGGCTATCTTCTAACAGACTCTGTCATCTTCCCAAAAGGTCCAGGGTAGAATTTGTTCTGAACCTTAACTCTTGACTTGCCTTAGCGCTAATCGCACACGTCTCCTACTTAGTAAGTCAGGGACCAGCTGCACGTCCGGGTAAGAAGATCCCACAGGGTGTGAGCAACGGGCGCCGGGAGAGACCGACGGGAAACCGCGAGCGCTCGGAAGGCCAAAGGGGGGCGGAGAGAAAAGGGGCAGGCGCCCCCAGGACGAGTCGGGGCGCTCGGTGACCGGAGAGGGGAGAGGGGCCGGAGAGGAGGGACGCGGCCAAGGGGAGACACCGACCGCCCGCCGCAGGCCGGGCCGAGGGGCGGCAGCGGCGGCGGTTGTACCTCGGGGCTCGGCCGGCCCGCGGGTTCGGGCCGCCTGGGCAGCGACCGGCAGCTCCTCGGGCGCGTCCCTCGCGCGTCCTCGTCCCGGGGGCGCCGCGCCGACCTCCGCCGCTGTAAACATCCGCCGCCCTGCCTGCGCCTGCGCGCGCAACTGCCCGACTGCGCGTGCGCTGCGGGTCTGGCGCTTAAAGGGGCGACGGCGGCGCCAGGTGGGCCCGACCCCGCCTGGCTGTCGGCGCTCGCGGCCTGCCCGGCGGGGTCCCGTCGTCGTTTGCGCGGTTGGCGCAGTGCTCGGCCCGGCGGGTGCCTCTGCGCAGGCTGCCTGTGAAGTTGGCGGAGGGGCTGTTCTGCGTCTCAAAAGTGACGGTGGCCGTGTTCGGGTCCCCGGGGTCCTCGTGCTGCCGCCTCAGCCGCCGGGCCTCCCTGCTCCGCCACCTCGGTGCCGGGGCCGCGTAACCCCTTTGGACCACCTGCCCCGCAAGCTTTGTGAAATCGGCCCTGCCCGAACCTCGCACGGGGCTGTCCAAGTGGGCTTCGGCAGCAGGACCCTCTCTTGGAGCAGAGTCGCAAGCCATCCCGCATGCGCGGCAGGCACACGCGTCGCTGCTGTGGAGGAGCGGCCTGGGTCTCCCCTCCCCCCTTCCTCCGGCGCCCACGTTCCTCTCCGGACCCGGGGCTCCCGGACCGGTGCCTGCACCACCTCTGTGGTCCCTGGGCGAGCTCGCGTCTCTGACACACAGCCCTGAACCCGTGACACCGTGGTTGCCCACCAACCTCACGACCTTCCCACCGGCTCGCAGCTCCCTTCCTACCTGAGAGCCTGTGGTGCCTGCGACCATGTCGAACGACAGAGGCCCTGGAGCTACCCTTGGCCCTCTCCCGCTGTCAGGGGACCCCGGCTCTGTGCGTCCCTCCTGTCCTGCCCCGGCTTCCCAGCCCTCTTCGCCACCCCTCCCACCACTCCCTGGGCTAGGCTGATGGTCCCCCTAAAACACAAGCTGATCGATCTGATCAAACACTGCTCTCTTCTGCTGATGCTCCAACACGGTTCCCCCTGCTCCCCTCCACGTCAGCTCCCACCACTAGCATTCGCCTTCGTAGGGTACCGTGCTAAGCACTCCACGTGGGCCCTTCTGTGAAATAGGTACTGGTCTTACCGCCAAGGAGAAAATGGACAGCAGGAGACAGCCTGGCGCTCATAGCAAGGCTATGGCCTTCTCCTGTTGGACATAAACAATCTTGTAGAGAGGAGCACCAACCATCATGATACAGGGAGACAAAACATGGCCGCGTCATAGTATTGTCTAAGCACAGACAAAAACAGGGTCACTGTGCCACCCATGATGTCCCAGACATGCCCTCTCTGGGCTAGTAGCAAAGACCCCTGCTCTGCCATCAGCCACAGCTGAGCCTCCCTCTGCCCTGGCCTGTTCATAGATAAGATTTGCTGAGATGCCCAGTCAGAGAACTACCCTCCAATTCCTGATGGCATACAATCTGTGAAAAAAATCACCCACCCCAAGCCCACATCCTTTAGTTTTTTCAATACCTCTTACTGGGATGCCTTGCAGTTCCCCATGGTGTGCGTTCACCCTCACTGCAATGAGTAATAATCCCAACTTGTTCAACTCCAGGTGTGTTCCTGGGGTGGCCTTTGGCTGGAAGACATTGACACCTCCATTTTACAGATGAGGAAACCAAACCTCCAAAGAGGTTAACTGGTTCCTCCAAAGGTGCATAGTTAGTAGTAAGTACAGGAAAACGGACTAGACTCCAACCACTGTTCCTAACCTTCGTCCAGTCTCCTCCTATGCCCAGCCACAGGGAGTTTTCTAGTTCTGTCTTTGGTGTCCCCCTGCGCAGACGTGTATCCCCGAGCACCTGTCTACTCATGGTTGGCATATCTGGAGAAGGAGTCTCCAGACAGAGGATTGATCATGCAAATGCCTGAGCAGGGGAACACCAGGGTGTCTGAGGAGCATTGAGTACCTAGAGGGAAGTTGTGTTGTCATCTTCAAAGTACAGTACTAAGACTCTTTTTGGTTCAGCTAGCCTTTTTCTATAGTCCTTTTTTTTTTTTAATTCTGGTCAAATGTACATAACATTTACCATTTTAACCATTTTGAAGTGTACAGTTCCATGGTGTTGGTACATTCACATTGTTGTACAACCATCACCACTATCATCTCCAGAATTTTTTCCATCATCCCTTACTGAAACTCTGTATCCATTTATGCTAAAACTTCTCAGCAAACTAGTAATAGAGGGAAACTTCATCAACAAGATAAATAAAATCTACAAAAAACCCACAGCTAATATCATACTTAATGTTGAGAAATTGGATACTTTCTCCTTAAGATCAGAAATAAAGCAAGACTGCCACCTCTCACTACGCCTACTCAATAAGGCCTGAAAAGGCAAAATAAGATATACAGATTTGGAAGGAATAAATAAAAGTCTATATTCACAGATTACAAGGTTGTCTATGTATTCTATCCAAAAAAAATCTACCCAGAAAACTCCTGAAACCAATAAGTGAATACAACAAAGCTGCAGGATACAGTAGGTCCCCTTTATCCTTGGGGGATATGTACCAACCCCTACAGTATATATAGGGATGCCCAAAACTATGGAAAGTACCAAACCCTATGTATACTATTTTTTCCTATACTATAATAGTTTAATTTATAAATTAGACATAGTAAGATATTAACAATAACAATAATAAAATAGAACAATTATAACAATACCCTGTAATAAAAAATATGTGAATGTGGTCTCTCTTTCAGCTGCTAAGTGACTGATGGGCAGGTAGAGTATACAGTGTGGATACTCTGGACAAAGGAATGATTCACATCCTGTGCAGGATGGAGCAGGATGGCATGAGATTTCATCACATTACTCAGAATGACACATAATTTAAAACTTATAAATTGTTTATTTCTGTAATTTTCAATTTAATATTTTTAGATTGTTGTTGTTGACTGCGGGTAACTGAAACCATGGAAAGGGACGCCGTGGATGAGGATGGGGGCTACTGTGCAAGATTAATATACAAAAGTGAATTGCTTTTCTATACACCAGCAATGCATAGTTGTAATTTAAAATTTGAAACGCAATACTATTTGCAGTAGGACCAAAAAATGAAATACTTAGGTATAAATCTAACGAAACAAGTACAAGGTCTATATGACGAAGGCTACAAAACTCTGATGAAAGAAATCAAAGAAGATCTAAGTAAATGGACAGATATTGCATGTTTATGAGTAGGAAGACTTAAGTTCTTCCCAACTTGAGCCTATAGATTCAATGCAACTCTAATCAAAATCTCAGCAAGTTATTTTGTGGATATGAACAAACTTGTTCTTTTTAACTTTATATGGGAAGGCAAAAACCCAGAACAGCCAACAAAATATTGAAGAAGAACAAAGCTGGAGGACTGATACTACCTGGTTTCAAGACTTACTATGAAGTTACAGTAGTCAAGACAGCATGGTATTGGCAAAAGAACAGACAAATAGATCGATGGAGCTGAACAGAAAGCACAGAAACAGACCCACACAGATGTAGTCAACTGCCCTTTGTCAAAGGAGGAAAAGCAATTCAATGGAGAAAGGACAGACTTTTCAACAAACAATGCTGGGACAATTGGACATCCACATGCAAAAACATGAATCTAGACACAGATCTCATAATTTTCACATAAAAGTTTTAAGAGATAACATAAGAGAAAATCTAGGTGACCTTGGGTTTAGTGATGACTTTTTAGACAAATCAAACACACAATCCATGAAAAAAAAATGGCTATGTTGCTTTTCATTAAAATTAAAAACCAGTTTATGAAAGACACTATTAAGAGAATAAAAAGATAAGCCACAGACTGAAAGAAAATGTTCACAAAACACATATCTGATAAAAAACTGGTATCCAAAACATACAAAGTACTCTTAAAACTTAACAATAAGAGAACAACAAAATTTTTAAATGGGCAAAAGACCTGAACAGATGCCTCAGCAAAATGCTGACACCACCGAATGCTGGCAACAATGTGAGGCAGCAGGATCTCTCACTCACTGCTGGTGGGAATGCAAAATGGTACGGACACTTTGAGAGATACTTTGATAGTTTCTTACTCAGCTAAACATCATCTTACCTTATGATCCAGCATTTGTGCTCCTACATATTTACCCCAATGACCACTATATACACACGAAAACCTGCACATAGATATTTATAGCAGCTTTATTCACAATTCACAAACTGGAAGCAACCAAGGTGTCCTTCAATAGGTGAAGGAATGGATAAACAAGCTGTGATCGTCCATACAGTGGAGCATGCATCAGTGATAAACAGAAAAAACAATTAAGCCATGAAAAGACATGGAGGACATTTACATGCTTATTGCTACATGAAAGAAACCAGTATGAAAAGTCTGTGTTATTCCAACTATGTGACATTCTGGAAAAGTAAATTTGGGTAGAAAAGTTAGGGTGGAAGAGACCAGTAGGTGCTCATGGCGCGGGCGGAGGAAGATTAAAATATATATGCAAAAAGTTCATTTTATCCTTTAGAAGGACACAGAGAATGAGAGAGAAAGAGAAGGCCGGGGGGCGGGGAGAGAGCAGAGAGATGGCGTGGCACCCCAAAGAAAGAGAAGGGAGATGACAGCAGCAAGCCCACTTTAAGGGGGAAGAAGACGAAAAAATAGCGATGGCTGTCAGTTGATAACATAAGTGGCAGCAGGTAGATAACAAAAACTTCAAGGATTTCAAAGTCCAAGACTTGGTTTCCTGCCCTTCCTTGGAGAAGGGATTATCGCAGAAGATGTGACTCTGACCTCGAGATATGGTTGAGGCTGTAGCTCGCTCTTCTGCTGTTTACTTAGGAACTCTGTAAAAGCAGATTCTCAAACAAAACAAAACAATTTTGAAAGAGAGAGATTTACATCTCTTTTCTGTCCATTCAGCTTTCTTCAGAAGTTGTGCAAAACAGAACTCCTGCAGAGTGTCTGTTAGAGGGAGAACTCATAGTGTTGATCTTTAACTGTTACTGGGGAAATCGTAGGATTAGGTATTTTCCTGTTATTTTTACAAGGCTGCCCCTTTCAAGGAGCTCCATTTCTTTTCTTTTTTCCTTTAGAGACAGGTTCTTGCTCTGTCACCCAGGCTGGAGTACAGTGGTATGATCACAGCTCACTACAAGCTCGAACTCCTGGACTCAAGGGATCCTCTGGCCTTGGCCTCTCAAAGTGCTGAGACTACAGCTGTGAGCCACCATGCTGGCTGAGGAGCTCCGTTTCTAAACACCAGACAGTAGCTGCCTCGCCATTGCCTGCTCTGGACTTAATGGTGGTGGGGGAGGTTGAGTCAGGGCTAGCTAAAGGGAGCAGAGTGAGAACAGGAAGTTCTGATAGATAGTGTGCCGGGGCACTCCTCGACGCTAAGCAGGAGGCGCTGCCCATACTCTCCCCACTCCCTTTTGCAGAGGAAGTGAGTGAATGCACGGACAAGGGTCCCTGCAACAGTCACTCCTTGTCCTCAGCCCCCTTCCCTGCCGCTCTTCCAACATCTCCTCCGGGTGCTCTTTGCAGTCCAGTGGAAGGGGAAGGTCTCATGCTCTCGTGTCCTGGACCTCCGAGATACTTGCCCACAGATGCATACACAGCAGTCGGCGTTGTCAGGGCCGTGGTGGGTGGGGGCAGCATTCTTAAGGAATGGCGTTACACCTGGGAAATGTCTCTCCTGCCTCTGGCCAATCTGTGCAAGAGCCAGGAGGGTCAGTGCCATACAGCTGAGGACATGGGCGATGGCAAAATGAGGACTTCACCACGAGGTGTCACCACTGCACAGCTGCTCTGCTGGGAGGAGGGAAACTAGGTCATCTGAAACCGAAAAAGTCCTACCTACTCTGAAGCCCTGTAGCTTAAAGAGCACGGAATTAGCCACCGTCAGTTTTCAGACATGTGCCAAGGCTGCTCTCTATTCACACCACACAAGCAACAGCAGTGTGATGTTGATCTGAAAATACTGATCAACTCAAATGTATGCACGTTCATACAATGGTTGGGAAGGATTCTTAAAAACGATTTCTCATCTTAAAAGAAAACGCTGTTTTAAATGGGCACAGGGAAGGGGTCTGCAATGGTCGACTTAATGTCACCTTGGCTGGACGTATATACTGGAGACACACACACACACACATACACACAGTCCTTACAAAGAAGGGGTGTCAGACCAGAACCCAAAGGTCTGTCCATGGGACACTTGAGGGGGAAGTACCCTGAGGAGCTGACACCCACACTTCTTAGGGTGTGGGACCCAGGGTTCTCAGCGACATTGCTGCCACTAGGAGGAACTCAGTGTTCCCTTCCCCTGCGCCACCCCTCTGCCACTCCCCACTGCTCATTGTCTCTTGTGATTTATGGGAGGAAAAACTGGAAGGGAAAGTATGGGAGGGTAGTAGCCTTGGAGAAGCAGAGGTTGCTCCAGAAACTTCTGACTGCAACTGGTGGTAGAAGAGACTAGTCACCAGGAGGAGGTGGTAGCAGCAGCAGTTTTCACGGGAGTGACGTTTTCACCTGGGCACCGGGTAGGTGGAAGCTGGACCTGTCGGTGCAGACAGGAGGGCCTCGGGTGGTACCTCCAAACCTGCTGGCAGTTGTCAGACATCGGGTAGCTGGAATCCAGCAGTGGCAGACCTCAGAGCCACGAGTGGTGGCTGGTAAAATGGGAGATGCAGGGCAGTCCCTGAAGTGTCTGAGGTGGTGAGTGACCTGGGGCCTCAGTGAGCCTCTGTAGACTGGCTTTACGTAGGAGGCAGGAGTGCCAGGTGCAGGGAGAGACACCCAGTTGCCAGGTCTCTGGAAAGGCCAACTCCAAGTCGGCTACTCCCGGGCAGCCCAGCCCTGGGGTCTCTCGGTGAGGAGATGCCACGTGGAGGCCCCCTGCCCTGTCCCTACACCCATCCAGATGTCCCCAGCAACTCGAGGTCAGCCCTGGGCTCCCTCCCTTCCTTCCTCCCCTCCCTCCATTCACACAACAGTATGTGCTGTTTGCCTACAACGGCACATCCCTCTCTGGACCCTGGGCATCTAGGGTTAGTGTGATGAGACCCTGGTCTCAGGGATCTTGGGCAGACAATAAACCACAAAATAAATCAGCAATGTCACCCCACTGCTCAACACCTCCCAGCATTTTGTACCTCACACAGAGTCAAAGTCTGGCCACGACTGAGCCCCCTCACCCCTCGTTCCTCTGCTCTGCCCACTGGCTGGCATCCTTTCCCCTCACACCAGGGTCCCTGCAGAGCTGGCCCTCTCCTCCCTCAGGTCAAGCACAGATCCCCTTGTGAGGAGCATCCCTGACCACCCTCAAGCCCCTTTTCCCCCCTTGATTTCTCTGTAGCTCTTTTCACCAAATATATAAATTCTCCAGATGAAGCTGAAGCATCTGCCTCCACTTCAAGGGGTCTTCAGGGCCTCCAGCCAGTCCCACCTGCCGTGGGGAACAATCAGTGTCCCGGGAGGCAATGGCATGTACCTGGCCTCCCCGGGCCTCCTCTCCAGACACCCTGACTGATGGCCCAGTGGTTCCAAGCTCTACTGAGGCTGGGCCAACACAGCTATGTGCTCCTGGCTCTCCTTGTCCCGCCCAGGTGGGCTCTTCCTTTTGCCTTCAGCCCCTGACACTGGACGAGGGACCATGGCGGCCCCTTCTGCTCTAGCCCTGCAGATGCCCACTGAATATGATTGCTCTGTGAGGATCCAGCTGCGCTGACACCCCCCTTTCCTCCTGGAGAGAGAGAACCCGAGGGTCACTGCAGTGTGCGCTGCAGACACCATCATGTGGGGACCTGAGGTACCAGTCAGGGACCTGCAGGCACGTCCTGGATGCACAGCCAACCCCCTGTCTGACCCCGGGCCTCCTTGGGCCTTGGTTTCATCATCCATACAATGGGGACAATTCTACTACCTGCCTCACAGGTGGTTGAGAGGTGGAAGGAGCCCATGCATATAAAAAGGGCTCAGGATTAGACTCAGTAGCTGTCAGTGTTTGTCTCTCTCCTGCACCTGCTCAGACCTGAGCCAGGGAGGGCTTCTCTGTGAGGTGGGAATCGGGGCTGCCGTAACTGAGCCCTTCTGAGTTCGGTGCCTGATGGGGGTCTCAGCTTACCAACCTGTGCTCGAGGGTCCCAGGCAGTGGCCCCAGGGGGATGGGGTGAAACCTTCAAGCATTTCTGCTTGGCCTTTACAAGGCAGCAGTGTGGATCTTGGACAGCCCCTCACCATCTTTAGTCCTAAATATTACCAAGTTTGTCTTTTGTTATTTTGACAACGTCTACAGAGTGAGCTGTGACAGCATTAAAGATAAGAAAAACACTTTTGACAGTGTGTGAAAGAAACAGGCACAAGTGTGTCTATTTTAGTAGAGGATGGGAGTGGACCCCATGGGGTTTTCGCTGGGTGCTGGGAAGGTAGCTGCCCTTTCCCGCTCGGCCTTCTGTTCCTGGGCTCCCACGTGGGGAGTGAGGCTGCACAGGCTCCCTTCCCCTTCCCGCAAAGTCTCTCACCCTGGAGAGGTGGGTGCTCGGGGACGGCTCTGCAGGGCTGAGGCCATATCCCCTCTTCCAGCTAAGTGGGGCTCCAGGTGTGCCTCTCTATACCTACACTGCCTCATGAGGCTGCCAAGGGTGTGACCCTCAGGAGCTAGACCAAGCCAGAGTAGACACCTCAGCCAAACTGTCACAGCAGTTACTGGGAGGGGTTCCCTTGGAGCTCAGGATCCTCTGTGCCCCCCTGGGGGTGGAGCACAGCCTGTGTTGTCCTGTGCGTGTCCCTGCACAGCTTCATGCAGGATCCCAAATGACCATCCTTTCTTCTTCCACATCACACACCAGCCTCCCTTGGGGCCACTCCACGTTTGGCCCCATCCAAGTGGCACATACCACCAGGTTGGTGCTCCATGCAGGTATTCACATCCATGTGGCAGATTAGGCAGTTGTGGCCCCTCCTGGCAACTCTCATGTGGCCATGAGACCTTCAGCTGGCTGAGTGAAGAGTAGGGGCTGGTGCCCTGCTGAGCCCAGGGAGGGCCAGGCTCAAAGTAGCAGTCAGGCTGTTGTGGTCACCTGGCCATGTGTCTTGATGCCTATGAGGCAACCAAGTAGAAACCCAGAAGGTTCTAGAGTCAGGGAACGCAGGCTTGGGGAATAGCGTGGAAGGTCTTTGCACACAATAGCCATCAGCCTTGGGAATGAGGAGAAAGTGGCTGGGTCATAGGCTGGGGAAGCCCCCAAGGAGCATGCAGGGGCAGCTGCAGGGTGGGATAGAAATCAGGAAGGAGGAGAGGCCAAGAGGGCCCAGGCAGGTGACAGGAGGGTACAGTGGAGGAAGAGGAGGGAGCCATAGAAAGTGCTGGAAGGGGAGAGGCCAGTCTTCAGAAAAGTCAGCACACACTGAGGCGTACACACTGCAGACACTGAGATACAGGGACAACAGCGGCATCCACAAGAGGAGGTGGGGCTGGGGTACAGTAAGAGCTGCAGAGTGGCTTGGCCACTGGGCATGAGCCCAGCAGCCCAGAGCACAGCTCTGCCAGGGGACAGCTGCCTGGTGTGGGCCCAGGGCACCTGCAATAATGCATGAAGGAGCCCTGGTGTGTTCCCCTGTTTTAACCTGATTTGCACATTAGCTCTACTGGAAAAGCCCACATTCTGCCTCCTGCTCTAAGGATGGCAAAGGGAATGCGTAGAGACTGTAAGCCCGGGGGAGAATGGGTGGCCTGTGCTACCAGGTTCGCAGTCAGCTGACAAGAAACCCTCCACGCCCACCTCTGTAGCAGCCTCTAAGGAGCCACTGGCTTCACGAGGACAGAGTGATTAAGGGTAGGAAGTCTCACCTGAACTTGAGGCTCCACTTACTCACGGGTGATGCTGATCCGGGACTGAGCCGACTTCTCATCTGCACAGGGAGACCATCATGTGCTCATCAACTTGGAGCATACACATGCAGGTAAGGAAAGCAGGTGCACACCTGTGTCTACCTTGCTTCTCTCTTAAATCCAGAGGTATGAATTGGCAGGAGTGAGGAGATGGAAGCAAAGGCAACAGTGCAATTGAGAAGCCAGAAAACTCACAGATTCGACATTAATGGCCCAGGAGATCCAAAACACTGAATCCTAGGCAGCGTGCAAAAAGCTCAAAACCAACAGAGTCCACATCCCAGAACCCCCAAGAACAGGCAGCCCTGGGTTCTGCTGGAGACGGGGAAACGGCTGAAACAAAGACAACTGGTAGAAAGTGTTTCAGAAGCTGGCAGAGCCCCCAGTACCCTGCCCTGCCTCTGAGAGCCAGACAAACACTCCCCTTCTTCTGGATAAATCCCTGAGCTTTATTCTCCAGAGAGGATAAAAAAGAGGGTTTGCAAGCCAGTGGAGAAGGCCTGGCTGGGGTCGGCGTGGGGGTCCCATCCCCAAAGTTGACCTGAAGAGAGCACATGCCTGTGTCTCCAAGACATTCCTCCTCTGCTCCCAGCAAGCTGGTGGCCCAGCCCGCCCCTCAAGCAGAAAGTGAGAGCATCTTCTTGAGAGGACCAGCTCATGCTGTGGTCACACTGTGGTGTTGTGCAACTTTCTAACATCATGGTAATAGCCTGTGCCCCCTAGCACAGCCCCCACCTCTCCAGTCAACACTCACGCCCCCCAGAATAACTTCACCTCAGCTTGCAACATAGACACCTCAGAATCAGCCTTGCACACGCAGGGCGCAGCACCAGACCACTGACCTCCCTGTTCCCAGTGGGGCCTCAGCAAAGGTGACCCCAGGAGCCCTTCCTCATGGCTGCGTGGATTCTGCATAACCTGCTGGTGTGGGCTGGCACCTGCACTGGGCCCCAAGGCCAGCAGCTGGAGACCCACAGAGAGTACAAATGCCCCCCAGGGGTCACGGACCCTATCTGACTGAAACAGAGGCTAGAAACTCTGCCCAGAATGTCTAAGGATTTGTCTGTGAATACAGATCCTTTATTTGCATGTCAGGTGGGAGCTCCAGGTCTGCCTTGAGGGCCAGGTTCCCAGGGAGGTCAAAAGCACCTGACAGTTCAGGCTGAATGTGATGAGAAGCCCCACATCCCAGTCTCACCCTGCGAGGCTAGAGCTCTGCCTGACACATAAGGGTGAGAATGGAGACGTGAGCAGGCACCCAGGCCGTAGAGCCAGCACACCAGCCAAAGACAGGGTCCGTTGCCTCATAACGGGGAGGTCCCAGGGCAGAGCACTTTCAGCCTGGCTCCAAAACCTCAGCAGAGAGCTCTCGCTCTCCTCCTCCACCCTCCCCCTCCGTTTCTCAGCTCTGCCTCTCTGCAGAACGTCTGACCCTCCCCTACTGCAGGTGCTTTCTCCCTGTGGCCAGGAGAGACGGCCTAGGGCGGTCCAATTCCACACCCAGGCTAACACCTGCAGGAGACTTTTTCCCCTGAACCTAAGAGAAAACTCCTGGGAAAAACTCTAATTCGCACATGACTGGTCATATGGGAAGGAGCCTGGTACAGTGACTTAGATCCTCTAGAACTACGTGTGGGAAGCAGGGAAGGACGGCTTTAAAAGGAGATGTTGGCCAGGCCTACGCAGGGTGGGTCCACGCGTGGTATCAGAGGACACCAGGAATGGGAGAGCCCCACCCTGACCTGCCCACCACACACTCCCAGGAGGGCGAGCGAGAGCTTGTCAGGAACAGAGCCAAAATCGTCCCCACAGACCACAGCGCCGACTCACAGTCAGAGTGGACTTTTATTAGGAAATCACCCTGCAAACACACCAGAAGTGCTGTGGGTTCAAGCGTTTCCTGAGGAAGGAGGGTCACAGTATCCGAGCTGTCACAGGGATGGTAGCACAGCCTGTGAGTCCGGGCGGCTCCGTGATGCTGACCGCGGCCAGACTCCCTCACAGCGACAGGGCTCAGCCGCGAAAGCCGACACACACACAGACACGAGAAACACGCCAGAGCACACACATCTGCGCTACGCTTAAATAATAATAAATACAGAATTCCATTTGCTGTTATCTGTGCCTGAAACAAAAGGAACCCAAAAGGGAAAAAGAAAACCAAAATTTCTTTCTCTCCACCAGACTAAGGGGAAAAAAAATCCCCAAATTATCAAAATTCCTCAGTTACAAAATACTTTTTTAAAAATTCCATTATTAAAAGAATAAATAACAAAATATATAAAAAATAACTTGGTTGCATCAAAATTATAACTAGAAGTTATATCAAGATTTTTTTTGTGGCCTATATTATAGTCAAATAGTTATTTTGCTTTGATTTCATTTTTTCCTTCTTATGGTGCCCTGGTGTGGGATCTATTTGAAATAGTATAAAATTAATAAATAAAAATGTTAAATAAATAGCAAACATTAACATAAGAGGTTGTGAATATAAATACTTACATCTTGACAAAATTAAATAATTTACAGAATAATTAAACTAACTACTTTTTAATTTTTTCCAGGAAGTGCAATTTCTCTACTTTTAAATACTAACTCTGAATTGCAGTCACGATTGACTTGGACTCTATTTACACAGTAGGGATATTGTGTTTTTAACACATTAAATTAAAATTCACCTTTTTTCACATCTTGAATGGATCTAAAAAGAAGTGAAACCTTGGTGGCCTCCTGTTAGGAATGTACTCCCGACCTTAATGATGTCATCCCCACCTCTGTCACCTTGGACACAGAGATCAAGCCAGACATGACCCACGAAATGTGGCGGAGACAGGCCAGCAGCCTGGGTGGACACAGAGAGCCCAGAGGCCTGACCTGGGGTTCCTGGGCTCAGAGCTCAGACCCGGGGTCCAAAGGCTGCAGCCCCCAGAGGGAGCCGTGACCCAAAGACCCACGTGTCTGCACAGCCTCAGGGCCGCAGCTGCCCCAGACACAGGCTGATTTTCAGGGGTGCCCCAGGTTTAAATCCCTTGAGCTGACTGTGGCTGGGATGCTCGTCAGCTCTCCCAAGTGGTCGTCTGGGAGTCCTATTCCTAACTTTCCCTCTGAAACAGAGCTTCGTTCCACCCTTTACACAAACCGAATTAAACAAAAACAGAAAACACATGTGCCGCAGGGCCCTCACCGAGCACAGACACGCTACCCAGGCGCATCCTCCAGGCTGAGGCTCAGCCTCCCACCACCCACCACGGTGCCCGCGGCCACCCTCCCAGCCTCAACAGACAAAATACTGTGGTTGCAAACTCCAAAACTTCCCTGAGAACCTTGTCCATGAGCTTCTACTGGAGACTTTGAGCTGCTTTTCAGATTTCTTCCAGAAAACAAAAATAAATCACTTTGTAATGCTTCAGTGCCCCAGTGTCCCCTCGTGAGTGGGTCACAGCCCCAAGCCTGACGGGGGCATCATGGGAGACACTGATTTCCAGGCACCCCTTTGGATAAACCCGCTCGAGGCCGCACTGGGCTTCGAACGAGAAGTCACTGTGAGTTGGGGATCCCCCCGCAAGGGCAGGGCGTGGGAGGTGATGATGAGTCGGGCTGGGCGCTCCTCAGGACAGCACGGTCTAGACCTGGATGCCCCTCACGGCCTGCTTGATGCTCTCCAGGAGGTCCTTGTTCTCAGGGTTCTGGTAGCACTCCTGGTTGGAGTACATGTCGGTGAGTGTGCTCACGTAGGCGTCGAAATTCTGTTCACATATTGGCTCCTAGAGAGCAGAACCAGGTTAGCAAGCCCCACCCACGTCCCCATGTAACTTGAGACCAGCCCGTGCCAACCAGGACAGTGCTGGCTGCACCACCCTTGTGTGAAAACAACCGTGAGTGTTTCCCTCTGCAGCGATTCCAGCAATAGGCTCTCTGCTGTTGGAACCACTATTTTGTTTGGAATTCACAAGTGATCTGGGAGGGCCAGAGCAGCCATGGCCAACCGCCTGCTGGGGCCATTGGAGCAAAGAGAATCTCCACAAAGGGCTCAGGACCCTCCAGCAGAACCCAGAGGCAGGTGGGTGAGAGACACCCTACCCTCCCTGCCCTCTGAAGAGTCCCTTGGTAGGGGAGCTGCCAACTCAGCCGTGGTGCCCACAGAGCGCGTGCTGCCTACCATGTGTGGAAGGCGGATATTGGCGAGACTTTGGATGAGGGCCTGGCTTAGGCCAGACAGCTCCAGAAACAGGGCTTCATTCTGCTCCTCGATGAGCTTGTTCTCCTCCTCGATGCTCTTCAGGTTCTTCTCCATGGAGGAGATCTGTGCCAGAGACAGACTTGAGTGTCCCCTGTCCGTGGCCCCATCCTCCTGGGAGCACACTGGGCCAAACCGCACATCTCCCTAGGAGAAGGCAGAGCCCTGGGAGTGGGGGAGGAGGTAGGGACCCTGCCTTCCTGTGGGGGTCCTGCCACAGTGAGGGGCTGGCAGTGTCCTGGCCCTAGATGCAGGCGGGAAAGGCAAGGGCCCTCTGGAGACAGCTGACCCCGGGAAGCCAGGGAAAGGGTGTGGTGACTGAGCTGGGAGCCATAGTGGCACCACTCACTGGCCTTGTCAGTCCTACAGGGGTGGGGCGAGAGCACAAACCCCACGCAGCCTGGTGTCGGTCTTGGACACACCAGCTGGGCTCTTAACCTCGGTGCTTCCTATTTCTGTCTGTACGAGGGGGGTGACCACACCCGCCTCAGGGGTGTCAGGCTGCCTTTGGGTCTCTCCTGGCTAAGAGAACTGACAAGCCACCTCCCAGGCCAGGCACAGGCAAGTCTTCTCCCCTCCCCACCCTGGTCAAGAACCTGCCCAGGGTCATGCTGTCCCTGAGGCCTCTGGTGTCAAGGGACAGCCCCCAGCCTGACTGCCCCTCTCCAAGGAGCCTTGGGGGCAGAGGCTAAGTGCCCAAGAAGACCATGTGTGTGGCACACGAGAGCAGCCCTCCGGGGAGGCCATGGTGAGGCCGAGCCCTCTCGCTCTGCCAGCGCGTGGCAAGCAGGCAGCTTCACAAGGCACAAATGGGAGACAAGGACTTGTCTTCTCCTTGTCTTCGCCCTTCTGGTGAGGGTGCCACTCACCAGGCTCCCTCAAAGGGACAGGGGGCTTCTGAGTCCTTCCAAAGGGATACCAGTGAAAGGTAGTGATCTGTCTCTAGGAAGACTGGTCTTGGCAAATAATGAGAAATCAGAGGTGCTGGCCAAGGACACTGATTTTGATAAGGGCCTGGGGGGCCTTGAGAAGGGAAGGAGCAGGGAGCACAGGTGTGATCCCATGCAGTGCCACATCTCTACACTCCAGAGACGTCACTAGGAGACGGACACAGTTCTCTGCTGCTGCTGCCTGTGACCCTGGGGGACGCTGCATCGACATGTGCATGACAGAGTGAAAATCCTTCCAATAGCCACGGATGATGCTATTTTTATGCAGGCTCCTGAGTAACAAGCAGCCAACATGAGCCTATTTGCCAGCAGAGAAGAGAGCGGAGTAACAAGACACGCAGGGTGGGAACACGTCTGTCTGGGCGTCTCCTGCAGCCTGGCGCAGAGGGCTTGTCATCTTCCCATCTGTCCCCGCCCAGGAAGGGGCTCCACCCACATTCCCTGTGAGTCTGGGTCACCTCCTTGTCCTTTGTCCTTCCAGCCAGTGGGGACACCCTTGTGTGTGCCTACTCCCCCATGCTGCCGGCATTGCTCCAGACTCCACTCAGCTGCCAGGGGTGGGGTATGTTCTTATTTTCAAAATAAAATCTTTACTGCTTTTTTTTTTCTGATTACAAAAGCTCACTTTGGGGAAATCAGAGAAATGTGACACACACATTTAAAGTAATTTGTAATTCTGCTCCTCAGCAAAAGCAGCTCTCATCGACCCCACTTACTCCGGGACAGGCACTTAAGCTAAAGAAATGCGTTCATCACGCAACAATCACAGGGAGTAGAATCCTATTCTCCAATTTGCTGATGAAGAAGTTGAGGAAGAAAGAGGCCAGAAGGTTTGCCAGGTCACTCAGCGGCACGTGGCTGGGCCAGGCATGTAACCCGGCTCCGGAGACCAGGTTGTTAGGCACCACTAACGGGACTACTAGCACTAAAAAGACTAGTAACCCTAGCAGGACTACTAACTCTGACAGGACTGCTCATACTAATGAAACTAATACCAGTAGTGCTGCTAATCTTAATGAGGCTGGCTAAACTAATACTATTGTTAACGCTCACATGACCGCCAGCCCTAGTCGGGCAACCAGCACCAGCAGGCTGCCTGCACTCAGTGTGACCTCACAGACACCGCTCATGGATGGCCAGCACGCACTGAGTGTCCCCGCATGCCAGGTGCCACGGCGTCCACCAGCTCCACCCTGACAACAACCTGGACAGGTGATGATGGATGCTGCACTGTACCCAAGATGGACATTGGGTTGGGAGGGCAGAGAGCTTATGGCTGGGGGACAGTGCCACCCACCTGGGACTGCAGCTGCACCATGGCAGCCTCCATCTCCGAGTTGGACTCATTCAGGTCTCGGATCTCCTGGTTCAGCTGCTTGATCTCCTCGTCGTTCTCCAGCACTGCCCCAGAGAGAAACACCAGTGGGGGCTCTGGGCCTCAGGCCTGGCCAGCGTGGTGTGGGGAGGCCTGCTTTCTAATAGAACTAGAAACCCCCCGTGTGGCAGAGGACTTCTGCCTGGCTTTCCAAGCTCGTCTCTCTCTGGGGCTTGTGCCCCTCACTCCCCACTGGGAAAGTCTGTCTTGAACACTGGGAGATGAGTGTTTGCCATTCGCCTCCTTGCCTAGGTTGCACATGGGAAAGGCTTAAGTTTCTTTGGGAGGTATTAATTGCTAAGACACAAATGGAAGTTTTCCCAGATCATTTCCTCACCTAAGTGGAAGTGAGTCACACTTTTCACAAACTCATCAGACATGGCTCCTGGTGCCAATGGAATCAATGCCAGGGGTCACCAAAGCCCAGGTTAGAGCAGGCATGACAGCCTGAGACCCAGGGGCCCAAGACACAGGCATCAGGAGCTTCAGAGCCAAGGTCAGGAGAGCTGTCAGCTCAGGGTAAGGGGTCTGTCTCCACCATGACTCATTCCAGGAGGGGCTTCATCTCCCTACCCACTCCAACCAGTACCAAGAGGGGCCAGGCTCTCATGCACCTGTGTCCCTAGCCATAAGCAGGGAAACCCAGGAGGGCTTTCTTACCATCACTGGTCTTGAACTTTGGGCTGAGAACCTCTTCCCCTGAGAGTTTTCCCTTCTTTCCAGCAAATGTTGCTCTGGGACAGCCTGACAAACTGGAAGCAGAGGTCACACATCATTGACCAGTGCAGGGGTCCCACACCATGGCCACTGTGGGGTCACACACCATGGCCAGTGCAGGGGTCACACAACATAGCCACTGTGGGGTCACACACCATGACCAGTGCAGGGGTCACACATCATGGCCACTTTGGGGTCACACACCATGGCCAGTGTGGGGATCACACAACATGGCTACTGTGGGGTCCCACAACATGGCCAGTGCAGGGATCCTACACCATGGCCACTGTGGGGTCACATACCATGGCCAGTGTGGGGGTCCCACACCATGGCCACTGTGGAGTCCCACACCATGGCCACTGTGGGGGTCCCACACCATGGCCAGTGTGGAGATCCCACACCATGGCCACTGTGGGGTCACACACCGTGGCCACTGTGGGGTCACACACCGTAGTCAGTGTGGGGGTCCCATACCATGGCCACTGTGGGGGCCCACACTGTGGCCAGTCCAAGGTCATGCTTTATGGGCCAGTACAAGGCAAGTTCCATCTTACCCAGATGACCCTGGGAGCCTTCCTATGGTCAAACTGCTTCTCAGCACCTCTCTGTCCTTCCTGGAGTAGAAGCAGCTACATCCAGTCAGGCAGGGGCCAGGAAGGTGACTCCCCTGCCCCAGAGCTGTCCCTGTCTGGCATGCTGCAGTGGCCCCTGCATGGTGCTGGAGAGGCCGGGGCTTTGCTGCCCTGAGCACTGCTCCCTCTATGTCTAAGGTCCACCAGACTCACTTGCTGGTACTTCGTAGCCCTGACTGGCCCCCTGACCCTGAGGAGGCCCTCCTAGCAGACACTGCCCCAGGAGACCCTTCAGGTTGTGGTTGTAATGATACTCACAGATGATTCCTTGGATATACACATTAAAACAGAAAAATGCATAAAAATGTGTGGATTCTCAGGCATGATTTGATTTAGTGCAGCGAGTGTAGCCACATCATAGTAAAGGTAGACTGAGACAAGTTGCAAGGTACGTAGGAAGCCCAGAGTGTGACTCCTCCTCCGCCTGCCTGACCCAGGCCCAGCAGCCTGCCCTGTGGCCTGCGGCCGCGCTCCACCCAAGTCAGACCTAGCCTCTCTTCTGCTCCTCCCTGGGGCCTTCACTCACGGTGCAAGCTGAGACCTTACCAGCTGGCAGCCTGGAAAGATCCTGGCTCAGAAATTTCCACCTCATCTCCTTTTGCCCCCTCTTCCCTGGCTCCAGCACACCCCAGCCCAGCTCCTCCAAACTTGTCCAGCAGGCCAGGCCATTCCTGGCTCCAGCCACTCCATCGAGGGCTTGTCCCTCAGTTTGGACGAGTTTCTGCCTCCTCCTCAGAGAGGCCTTCCTTGCCCCTTCCCTGCTGCTCTTTCCCCAGACCACTCTCCACCACTCACCACAGTAGGTGTTTTACTTATTTCTCTGCTTATGGGCCATCCCCACCTACCCTGCCAAAGACCTTTTATTCTCTGCTCTATCTCCAGGGCTTGGTACACAGTGGTGTAAATGCTTCATTAACTGAATGAGTTAATTAATCTTATAGGGTTAGGGTTAGGGGAGAGGAAATAAGGAAGGAAGAAAGGAGGAGAAAAACTTTTCCTGAGAAGTTGTTAAGAGAACCTGCATGTCAGACACAAGGCTCTGCTCACGTGTGGCCTCCACGTCCAGCACGACACCCAGCCCGGGGGGACTCCGTGAGGATGTGGGAGGGAGGCTTATGAGAGGAGGGATGTGGTGCAAAGCTGGCCAACACCATCTCCTGGCACCAACAGAGCTTCTTTGGCTTCCCTCCATCGGCTACCCATTTGGCCTTGTCTTTTCTTTCTTTTCTTATTTTTTGTTTTTGACTTGAGGTGAGGTCTCGCTCTATTGCCCAGGCTGGAGTGAAGTGGTGTGATCACAACTCACTGCAGCCTTGAATGCCTGGGCTCCAGTGATCTTCCTGCTTCAGCCTCCCAAGTAGCTGGGACTATAGGCACACATCACCACACTCAGCTAATTTTTTTATTTTTTATTTTTTGTAGAGATGAGGTCTCGCTATGCTGCCCAGTCTGGTCTTGAACTCCTGACCTCAAGCAAACCTCCCACCTTGGCCTCCCACAGTGCTGGGATTACAGGTGTGAGCCACAGTGTCTGTCTGGCCCTCCTCAGGAGTCTTGCCCCAGCCCCCCGCCAGGTCTCCTACCTACTGCGCAGGCCGGGCAGGGTGTGGGGGACAGTTACCTGCGGTGGGTGAGGAAGCTCCCATTGGCATGGCCAGAGCCGTCACAGCCAGGGGTGGGGCAGGTTGGCCCCTCGTTCTTCAGGGACTTCCAGGAGAATGATGAGCCGTTGAGGGAACCTTCTTTCTGCCTCCGGGCAGCCAGCGGGCAGCCAGACGCACTTCTGTGAGAGGCGTATTTACCACTGATGTGACCGAGCCCCACACAGCCTGGAACCGGGCACCTGGGCACAGAAAGGCCACACATGAGGACGGGCACCAGAGCTGGGGGAAAAGCCTGGAGATGACCCCAAGACAGACACAGAGAGTCCAACGTCACACACCAGGGGGCTCCTGAGCAAGGCAGAGAGGACAGCCAGAGTCCTGGAGCCTTGGGGAAGGATCTAGGCCTTCGGGCCAGACGTGAAGACTGCAGGGGCCACACACCTTGGTCTCATGGCCCCTGAACAGCTGGAGGCTCAGCAGACACCTTCTCTCCCACCCTCCAGCAGCTGTGACCCTGTGCCTGGGGCTGGCTCTCAGGGCCACACCAAGGCCTTGCCGCGGGGGTCACTTCTGTGCCACTTCAGCAACGTAGAACTTTGCTGTCAGTCAAGACCACCCAGAGGCCACTCCCCAGACCTTGCGCTAAGCGTGGGCCTGGGGAGGCCTTGGGGGGGGGGGCCTGTCGATCACAGGACGATGACAGGGCACCCTGTGCCACTTGCATATCCCATAATCAGTCCTGCCCAAGGCTGGTCTGGATGGCATTTTCCTTTCCTTTGTTCTGGGTGTTCAAGGACAGGGATAGAGGCCCTTATGATAACAACACAAATGTGGATTGACAAAGGCCCCCCGCACAGTGTGGGTCAGAGACAAACAGGATGGTGCAGAGGGCCCAGGGCCCGTCCCTCTCTGGGTGTCTGTTCCACTGCCTTGGGGGTGGGAGACCAGATCACCCAGGAACTCACACCTGGTCTAGGACAAGATCTTCGATCTGCAAATTCCAGTCTTCTTTCTCCAACAAATGAAACTCATCCAAACTACCACTGGTCACACATTCACTGCGTGCTAATTTCCTGGAAGCACAGGACCCCAAGAGGGGACACCATTACTCCATTCGCAGAGAGGTCCCAGAGCATACAGAGAAGTCAGGGGCAGGAAGCCCTCAGGAAGACAGAAGGCCATTAGCAGAGGCTCGTGCTGCAGGGTGGGATGGGGGCCCAGGGAGGGCAGTCCAAGGCTTGCTGCCCCCACAATTCTGGCCTCTCTTAGGGGCAGTCATTGTAGACATCTTCCCAGCCACCTTGGCCAGGGCCCCCCTTCCTCCTCTCCCCTCTCTGGTTCCTTTCTTCCTCATCCCGCCCACCAGCTCTCGGACACTCATAGATGTCTACTGAACCAGTCCAAGGTCCTCTCAGCCAGCAGTCCAGAGCAGGGGTCAGGGGCTGCCAGGGGCTCCTGTGGAGGCTCTGGGAGGTTCCTATTCAATGTCTGTTCCCCCCAAAACCTGAAGCCTCACAGCTGGACCAGGCACGGACAAGCCTGAGGTGGGGGCCTCGGCCAGGAAAGGCACCTGCTGAGGCTGTGACATCCCAGGATCAAGCGGCCAAGTGAGAGGTGGTTCCTCAGCCACTCTACGCGGTGGACTCTGAATTTTTTACTGACTTTCTGGCAAAACCCTAAGATCCTTCATCAGGAGGAGCTGTTGATAATCCCAGGAATTGCATACATGGAGAGTATTTCAGACAGGGTTTCTTTCTCTCAGCACCCAGCGTGGAACCTCAGACCCAACAGGGGACATCATGTTGAGACCTGCGTGGGGCACTGAGTTGGAGGTTTCCATACTCCTGGGTAAGCCGGTGCTTCCTCACGTGTGGTGGGGAAAGGAATCTTATGCATTGGTGACATGAGACCAGGGCCAGGGACCAGAGGTGCATTTTGTTTCTCAGATGCCAGAGTGGCCAGGGGCAGGGTGGGCCCCCTCCAGGGACAATGGGTGAGGTGGAGGAAGCAGTCACCTCCTGACTCCCATGCTGGAACCTCCACAGACTGTTTTTTTTTTTTTTGGAGACAGAGTCTTGCTCTGTCACCCCAGCTAGAGTGCGATGGCATCATCACAGCTCACTGCAACCTCAAACTCCTGGGCTCAAGAGATCCTCCTGCCTCAGCCTCTCAAGGAGCTGGAACTACAGGTGTGTACCACACCTGGCTAATTTTTTTCTATTTTTTGTAAAGACAGGGTTTCACTCTTGCTCAGGCTGGTCTCAAACTCCTGACCTCAGGTGATCCTCCCGCCTCGACCTCCCCAAGTGCTAGGATTGTAGACATGAGCCACTGCATCCAGCCCACCAGAGTTTTATGACCAGTTATAAAGCTGCGGCAAAAGGGATTCACCGCTAAGTGCTGATGTGACTTAGTTTTAAATGGTGCAGACATGCGATGTCAGCCTCTGCAAAAACACGGTTCATGCACGCTGTTGAGATCCCACGCCTCAGCAGGACCTGGTGCGTCTATAAGGTTTCTGCTTCAGTATGCACTTGTTTAAAGATGCCAGTCGATTATAAATACAGTTAACGTTTATGGCAGGGGGAGGCCCTATAAAATGGAGGTGCCAAGTGGGTGGCACCTCTTTGCCATGGAGCTGTTAGGAACTTTATCCTGCAAATGGTGAACTGTTTCTAAGTCACAATCTCCACTTGGCTTCAGAATTCTTGTTTTTTTAAAAGCAAAGTTGACAGCACATTAAAAAGAGGAAAAACATTTTTCCTAGTTAATTTGAAAAATGCTGATCTTGATTTTAATCATTTGCAAATGTAACACAATTCACTTATCATATCCCTGCCAGCAGGATGCTTGCCGAATCCATCAAAGCATTGCATTTATATGATCACAGACAAATTCCTGGTTTCTCAAGGGGAAAAATACTTTTCACACACTCCAGCATTTAGTATGCAGCATTCGTAGTACAAACAACCTCCTATTTTACATTGTTAATTTAGCATTCATTACAGTTTTATTGTAAAAATTAAATAAATAAACAAGCTACAGCCTTATTACACCAAACAGCTGGTGGGACTGTCCCCTTCTGAAGGATGTGACATTAGGCCATCAGGCCCCTCCCCTGTGGCCGAGCAGATGTTTGGGGCACAGCTGAGCAACCAAATCTGGGGCAAAGCTGTCCCTCTGCAGGGGTGAGCACTGCTGGTCCTGGCTCAGCAGGTGACACAGTCAGGGCAAACCTGTTTCCCATGGGCCTGCCAGGCCCTTCCCCAAACAAGCCAGCCCAGAGGCCCAGGCTGTCGGCACCAAGGCTGCCAGAGCCGTAGCTCCCACTGCTCACCTGCCAGGGGACCTATCACCCATTCTGCCAGTGTCAGCTCTGAAAATCCCTTGGTCCTGGGAAAACTGGCCAGTGGGTCACACTGTCTAAGCCCACAGCACAGCACTGTCCCCACCTACGGGTGGGCGGTGCAGGGGATGAGCTTCCTGCTGGGACAACAAGCTTGACAGGAAGCAAGCCCCCACCAAGTAGGGTCATGTAGAGTCAGGGCTCACCCATGATCCCCCGGAAGACACATCAGCCCCCTCGTTGCCGCAGTGAGAAGGGCAGTAGAGTCTTTTTCCTTCAGAAACTTGGGTCACTTAAGGCCGAAGATGTCCTCTCTCCTCCTCCAGCAGTGTCTAGTTCCCAGTGTTGATCATCCTGGGCATTCTCACCCTACCTGCTCTCTGCACAGGGGTGTGGATGGCTGGACACACAGGATTGAAAGGTCCAACGTCTTTCTAACCATCCTTTCCTTCTGGACTTCTGCACCTGACCTTTCCTGCCAGATGAAAGTCCTACAGAGGCCCTGGGGCCACCCCAAAGCTCTGAGGCCCATGCCCAGCTGGGCCCTGGCACAGGCAACAGGGTGTTCTGCCTCTCAAATACTCCAGCTCTGAGAAGCCCAGAGGGGCCAGCAGCCATGCCTGGACAAAACACCCAGGACTCACACGATCACAGGTGTGAGTGCACAGGACAGGAGTACTTCCATAAAAGGGAGTGTTGGCATGGGTCAGTTTCTTGATCGGGGTATTACTGAAAAGGGAATCTAGGAGGTTTTTTTAAATTATAAAACACAGGAAAATCCCAATTCTGCAAAGCAATGAAGAAGCCAGCACGGCCTGACGTACTTCATCAGCTCGGGGTCCTCCTTGTCATCCTTGGTGGGGGCCACTTTCACTCCACTTTTCTTGGCACGAGGGCAGCCTGACAAGCTGGTTTTAAAAGAGGAAAAAGGGCCACCTTAGTCCTAGAACAGCAGCTTCTACACCCATCCATGGCATCCTCTCCCTTCAATTCCTGTGATCCCCCAGTTGGGTGGGAGGGTAGGTCAATTGACCCACCAATTCTAAGGAGCGGTCGCAAATGCAGGGCCTTTGCACAAGGCAGTGGGGCTTGGAAGGAGAAGTTTCCCATGAGGCCCAACTCCGAGCCTCGTCTTTATCTTACTGCACAGGGCAACCTAATCAGGTTCTCTGGGAGCAGCAACAATTCAGACTAAAGAGATGGAAATGAGCTCTAGCTGTCAGCAACATCAATGTCTTATTCAGACCTTTATAACTTTGTCTAGGGAAGAGATCCCCACCCACCTCCAGGGCCCAGGACCCAAAGGCGTGGCAGGCTCACCTCCGGTGAGAAGCGTAGTTCCCTGTTATATGGCCAGAGCCATCGCAGCCGGGCGTGGGGCACCTGCAGAGGAAAGCAGAACTGGGACCAGAGCCTGTGGAGACGTCTGCCCTTGGTCCGGAGATCTGGGACCCCCGGAAAACAACCCTCTGGGCTCAGTCCTCGAGTGCACACACCCCTCCTTCCCCAGACTGGAGTCCTTAAGTGCTTCTCTGCAGAGGAACGTCACTGAAGCTCGCCTCATCTGCCTTCTGCCAGCAACAGGGTGTCTCAGGGCTTCAGTATCTTGCCTCTCAGTCCTCCCAAGGAGGGCCAGGAGAGCCGAGAGGAGAGCAGCTGACTGCTGCTCAAGGGGCCCTGTTTATACCTGGACACCAGGCTTGGGTGTTGGGACCAGCCTGTTGGGTCCACTGCATCCAGAGGGGATGATGGGCTCCCCTCTCCACCTTCTATAGGGTCTAGGCTGGACTAGAAGCATCCAGAACACAACTGAGCCATAACTTCAAACATGAGAGCTCAGCAAGGCAAACTGAACACTTAAGACCAGTTCATCTTCCTGGATGGGCTGGGAGGGCTGCCAGCGGCTGAGCGGCGCTTGCTGAGAATTTGCCATGCAGCACACAGCACTGGCCACTCCAGACCCAGCACTTGTTTGGCGTGAGTGCGGAGACCACATAGCCAGCGGCTTCTGCAGGGTGGTAGGTGCCAGCAGAGCGTAAGGACGGGAAACACTAAACAGAAAAGTCCAACTTTATACACCCAAAAATGTTTGACGAATGTATCACATAACGTGGTAAAAAAATTCCACTTTAACATTACAAGTATGGATGTTCTTCAGTTATTTTCTCCTGAATGTCCACTGAGGAAAAGCGTGTCAGTTCCTGCTGGTGTTTGTGGAGGCTAAAGCAACCCCCTCCTGGGTGCTAACCCACTGTGCTGACTTCTGATTAACACCAATTCTGGGAATGCCTCTGGATTCCTATTTTATCTACCATCACCATAAATCCTGCCCTGACATCAGGACAACCTTGACCGTAAATCCTGCCCTTAGGCAGATGCATGTGGCCACCTCAGATGTCCATCCTTTCCGTCCCTGTGGTCTAAAAGCCCAGAGTCTGGGATGATGGCACGGAGATCCACCAACTCGTCTCCTCTCACCATCGCCTGAGACAGTTTCTTTCTTTCTGAGAACTGGGTGAGTCAGCCTCTTCCTCTGCCTCTCAGCTTCCTCAGATCTTAGGGGCAGGTTTGCATAGCCCTGCCCACTGTGGAATAGTGTTGGCGAGCGGGAGGAGGTGACCTGATCCCTGTGGATCTGCTGCTGTGCGCCTTGCCCTGGTGAGGCTCCCAACCCTGCAGGAGCCAGGCAAGAGTTTGGTGCCTTTGTCCAGACAGGCTGTTACAGCGCACTTCGCCAAGGCACTCAGGCTGATGAGGCATTGGCTTTCACTCACACAAGGAAGATTTTTTGTTGCTGTTTCTGAAGAAGTTTTGAGTTGAAGCTCTTCACAGGCTCTCAGTCTTAAAAACACACTAACCCTCCCCACTTTCTGTGCTGTGAACATGGCGCTTCCTTGCCAGAGTCTTCCACCAGCACACACGGCCTCTGGACTTTAGGGTAGGACATCTTGCTTGGAGGACAGAAGAAGCCGGGCACAGTCTGGCACTCAAAGGAGCCCTGTGGCAGGGCAGGGCTGGTCCCACCTCCTGCAACCTTCTCTCTGGCCCCTCAGAGTTTTCTTGGGGTGCCCTCCTGGGGCATCCTGGGTTCTCTCATCTTTGCCCTATGGGTCACATATCAGACACCTCACTGGCCCACCTATCACATCATTCCTCAGCCTCTGTGGGCTCACACTGCAGGCACTATGCCCTCCAGCCGTGGGGACGCATCACCAACAGGATGTTCCCGCTCTCCGGAAGGCTAAGTCTGGAGAATTGAAGACAGCCCACAGCTCCTTCTGAGTTGGCAGCTGTGCAAGTGGCCAGTCCTTTGCTCAGTGGCAGGGAGCATCTGGCAGCCCTCAGGTCCAGTGCTGTGGGCAGTGGCCACTCAGGTGGCTGAGCCACAGACCTGCCCCAGGCCTCGGTAGGGGTAAGCAAAGCTCTGGGCTGTGAGTAGCACCAGTGGTGGTACAGACACACTCTGATGGCACCTGTGGGAGAGTGTGGGCATGACTCCCACGAGGTCAGCAGGCACCTGACACGCAGGTGGGGCCACCCAGTACACCCCACTGAGACCCAATTCAATGTCCTTTCTCAAGAGTTACATCCAAAAGAGTATAGAGTTCATGTAGCCAGAGGAGCAAGTATCCTCCTGGGTGCTCCGTACAGCCCTGTGGACCCACAGGGTCAGCTCCGGGAACCCAGAGCCACCTCTGCCCTCCCACCACCTACTTCTGAGCACATGGTCTGAGCAGAAGGAAGCACCAGGGTCTGAGGGACACCCTCCACCTTGGTGGTGCATGCCAAGTCTCCCCTCTGAGCTCCATCGCCAATCCTGCGCAGAGACGACCACGTCCTGGCAGATGTGCAGTGGAACCCCAACTCCCCACACGCAGTGAATTGAGTGGCCTGAGTCAGCCGCATCCTCTCAGCCCTTCGTCCCCAGTCCCTGACCACACCGAGCCCATGGAAGGGAAGAGCAAATACCCTTGGGATTCACTTAAAACACAGAAAATGCATCATCCAAGACTGTCTCTGCATCCAGGGGTGGAGAGGGAGGCCACAGAAAGAACCTCCTTTGCCCTGGCTCTGGACGGGCCATCCGTACCCTTCGCTGCTACAAGGATGGCCAGGAGCAGCCTGTGCTTGATGCACACGGGCCCAGGAGGAGGAGGAGGGAGAGTGGGGTATGTGCTGAGGGAGTTACCACCGTCCCAAACCCACGCTCGGTCTAAGGAGGGCAGGGAAGTGGCCTCCCAACGGAAAGACCCTGAGGGTGGAGAAGAGCTTCAGTGGGAGTCAGGATCCCTCTGCTGCCACCCAGACCTTGCTGAGGCTGATGAGGCATTGGCTTTCACTCACACAAGGAAGATTTTTTGTTGCTGTTTCTGAAGAAGTTTTGAGTTGAGGCTCTTCACAGGCTCTCAGTCTTAAAAACACACTAACCCTCCCAGACAGCCATGTCTCCAGACCCAGATCGTGACAGGTTTCCTCCATCATCCCTGAGCCTCTGCTTCGCACAACGGAAGGAACACCAGCAACATTTGGGGACACAGTGCACGCGGCCATATCTCTCGCTCTTAATTATTTAGGCCCTCAAATTGGGAAACCATGGAAACTAATCAGAGTTACAGAAGAAAGCAGAATTGGAAAAGAAAATAGGAAAAAGGAAACAAGAAAGATGGCAAGAGAAGGAGAAGGAAAAAGGGAAAGAGAGGCGTCTCTGAAGCTGCAGGGCTGTTTCAGCTCTGGGTTTCTGGGGCCAGACATGCTGGGGGCCGAATGAATGAATAAGTGAATGCGTGACTCTCCTATGGAGACCTACACCTCAGAAAATGCTGGTGTGAAACCTGTTAACTTCCAGAAACAAACTGAGGTGGCGAGCCCTGCCCCCGCCTCCTCTGTGGGAGCTGAAGGGCCATTGACAGCCCTCCTGGTGGCCAGGGCCACCAGAGCCTCCACAGGGAGACCGAATCAAGGCTGCCATTGGGGGCTCTGGAGGACCTAAAGCTTTCTGTCCTCTCCGAGCCAGCTCAGGTCCCTAGAAACCTTTGGCAACTTCATTTCTTCATTTAGAGGCACCAGTGCCTGGCTACTGTGTGGCCCCAGAAAAGAACGTGCCAGGGAGCCTTGTCCTGGATTCAGAGACCCCAACACAGGGGCCTACAGGACAGAGGGCATCCCTGGAGAGGGTGACCTGAGGAGCAAGAGTGGGACCTCCTTCCTCCAAGGCCTCAGCTCAATCCCAATGCACAGGACAAGCTTCCTCAGCTCAGGGTCCCACAGGCTGTGATGTGAGGTCACATAGCCCAGGTGAAGGCACGAAAGCCAAAGGGAGGAACAGTCCCTGACTCCAGCCCTACGAGGACACTGATACCTGGAAACCTCTGAGTGCTGACGCCTGGCTGTGAGGACGGCCAGGCAGGCTAGCTGGTGCCACAGGGCCCACCCTGCCACGTGCTAGGGGCAGGGAGGCACAGAAGTGAAAGGGCTGGGCCCAGCAGAGACAAGGCATGAAAGGCATGGAGCAGAGCATGTCTGGGGGCCAAGGCAGAAGCAGCTGGAAGGTCGCAGGCGGGAGGAGGGGAAGAGCTTTCTCGTCACCACCAGTGTCCAGATCATTCCGCAATAGCCACACAGCCTGCAGCTGCCAAGCCACAGCCAATTCTGGGCTTTTCCAAAATCTCTAGGGCAGCAAGGAAAGCAGGCCCAGACAGCCCCGTGGGAGGTCTCCAGGAGAGGCTGGGGTGGGGGGCGAGAGCCGTGCAGGAGCCTGCAGCAGCCCTGGCCCCCAGGAGGGGCAGACAGCAGCGATCAGAGCAGGGACCCAGCAGCCCCGGCCACAGCCAAGCAGGATCGGCCTCTCTACACCCTGCCCCTGCTCCTGCCCCATCCAGGACAGTGAGGCCAGGCTGGGCCTGGGACCTGGGAGAGGCCGATTTTGGCAGCAGCCTCACTGAAGGAGAGCGCAAAGCGAGCATGCTCTAGAGACAGGAGGTCAGGGAGCGCAAACATACTTGAGGTCAGCAGAGTGGGCAGCCATGAGGTTTCTGAGGCTCTTGTCAGCAAGAGGGCAACCAGAGAGGCTGAAAGAGAAGAGATGGGATATCGGGGTGAGCCAAAGAGAGGTAGCAGAGAGGAGAGGAGGAAGACCCACCACGAAGCACCCAGGCCGGGCCAGACCCAAGCAGGGGACGAACCTGCGGTGGGAGGCATAGTTCCCGGTGATGTGGCCGCTGCCGTCACAGCCGGGGGTGGGACAGCTGGACAAAGGAAAAAGAGTGTCAGAAGAGAGCCGCGCACACCTGCAGGCTTGCCCCGGGCTGAGCCTGCTCCAAGAGGGCACCTGACGCCCGTTCCTGGCTCGCCCAGGAGCCAGGCGGCCGCTCCTCCGCCCGCGGTCCTTGGAGCACAGCCGCAACTTTCGGACTGGAAGTTTCTCCCACACAGCTTAACTCAAGGAGGAAAACGTAGCCAAATTCAAGTTGAATGTGGAGTTGGGATGTTTCTGAAGCACATGTCATCATGTATGTGCACATGTGTGTGCCTATGAACATGCAGACAGGGAGCTCCTTCCCTTCTCCTGCCCCTGGAGCAGCAGAGCCTTCCCTGAGGAAGAGGCTCCAGGCCAGAGCCTGGATCCAGCCATCCCAGGAGGACAAGCCACAAGACACAAGGAAGCTGGTGGGATTCAGGACAGAGAGAGGAGGGACCCAGCAATGAGCACGTGCGAGGGCCGGATCACCTGCGGCACAGGTGTCTGCGTTGCCTCTCAGTCTAGGACAGGCGGTTGGCAAGGGGGGTGCTGACCAGAAGGTCACAGTGCTGACACTAGCATCTGACAGTATATGACTCACATCGAGCAGCAACTCTATCTGTCTCGACCCCTAGAGGACGAGCTCAGAGGGGCAGCCTGGGGCCCAGCTGGTGAGTCTCAAGGCAGGACGCTCCAGGCGCTGAGCCCAGGGCAAAAAGCACGCAGCTGCGGCCTCAGGGAAAGGGCCTGGCCTCTGGCTGCCCCAAGGGCGTCCTATGGAGCTCTCTGCTCATTTCTCTTCAGCCCTCATCCTGCCATGCTCTGTCCTGATTCGCGAGCTGCGCCAGAGGCTCTTCCTTCCCTTAATTACTTTTAGAGGATTGTGTTAAAACCCAGTGCAGTGCGGAGACGACACCCCTGTCACCTGTGGTGGGTTGTCTGGCTCAAGGAGGTCAGGACAGGGTGGGGGAAGGCCCTGGACTGAGCAGACCTGGTCATCACGGGTTGGGACCGGAGTCTGCTCCTTCCCAGACGATAGAAGGTCTTCTAGGAGTTGTGCCGGCCCAGACGGGGACTTACGTGAGCAGCTCTTTCTTTATGTCCTTGGAGAGAAACTTCAGCTTAAAGTTGGTCAGGGTGACTTCCCCCGGGTATTTCCGCTCCTCAAAATTCTCTTCCGACACTTCCTGGTCATCTGCTTCAGAAGAAGCAAAAGAATGGGCTGCTGGCTCTGACTGCAAAAAACCAGCAGGGAGATGTTTTAACCAGCTGGCGGGGAAGCCCGGGCTCCCAACCCGGTGGGCAAGGGAGAGGGACCCTTCAGGAGAGTGACAACAAGGCATTTCCTGGAATCTCCCGTCTTCTGGACAAGGACGGAAGACTCGACGCCCCACAACGGGACACAGAAGACAACATCCTGAGGCTGGGTCCCTCCCACTTCAGCCAGGGCTCCTGAGCCGCCCCAGAAATGAAGAGGCCTGGTGCTCAGTGCAGCAGGCTCTCAACACCCTCCATGGCCTTGGGTGTGGTGCCAACTCCACGAAATCACCCCACCATGCGAACACCAGGGGCAGCTCCCTTCAGAGCCAGGGATGGCACTCGGTGGGCAGCAGGCACCGAGTGAGTGTCACCACAGTGCCGCGAAGACGAGACGGCACAGTGAGAGTCAGAACATGCAACCTGTGACCATCACCGTGACCTGGAGACCACCCGGCCTGGCAATCCCTCCACTGTGACCCCTGACAACAGCGGGCACCTGATCATGCCTCAGACCAAATGCTGGGGCTAGAGGGCACTCATTCACCACACGCAGGCTCAGCGCTGCAGGGCTCGCGGGCACAGCTCCTCCCGCCAGGGAGCTGGGTCCAGAGAGGCTCAAACGGGCCTGTGTTCTACTCATGGCTGCAGCAGAAGCCCTGTCCCAGTGCTGACGGCATTGTTGTGTGTCCCAGGCAAGCGGTGCAGCCTCGTGGGCCCAGGCACCACCCTTGTGAACCTGAGATAACAGCAGCCCCTCACAGGTTTTTGGGGATCAGATGAGGAAATGCCTGTGGAGCGCGCAATCCAGCGTAACAGACTCTGGGTGACTGGTGCCAACGGTGACGGCACTGCAGGTGCTGCCTTTGTTATTCCTGTCACAGCACTTGAGCAAAGGCGTGGGAAAGCCCAATTCACCCAAGCAAGCTGGACGAAGCCTTCAGAGGACGCGTTTGGGATACATGGGGCTTCTCGGAGGCAGAGGGGAGGAGGCTGTGCCAGTGCGGGGAGAGCATCTTGGAGGCCGACGGACACACGGGGCCTGGAGCACCCGGGACAGTAAATGGGGGCTGCTGCCAGGGGCAGGGTGCGGGGCTGAGGCTACAAAGGGAGCGGCCTTGCCTGAGGCAGATCGATGCAAGGAGCCTGGGGCAGAGCTGCAAGGAGGGTCTGAGTCAGAAGTCCAAGGCAGTGGGAAGGCCCAGGTTGAGGAGGCATTTCTGGGGGTGACCTGTGCCTAGGAGATGGGCAGGAGGAGAGGCAGGAATTAGGGGTGAGCCCAGGCTTCTGGCTGCAGAGTGGACCATTGACCACAGCTGCTGGGTGGCGCATGGGGACAGGCTTCAGAGGACAAGGACCTCAGGAGTTCTGAGACCTGAGTCACCCACAGATGGTGGCTGTATTCCTGGGAGAGGACATGTAAATGGAGAAGAGGGGGCAAAGCAGCCTGGGGAGACTGCTGCTGAGCTGGGAGTCGAGAAAAGAGGCAGAGAGAGTTCGCAGTGTGTAGGTCACCCACCCGCTCAAGTCCAGCAAACAGTTGGCTGAGGAGGCGCGGCTAGCAGGCCGGGAGGATATGGCGGGGTGCGCGAAGGAGGGAGCGGGGGGCGGCTCAGTCCTGGGCATGAGACATAAACATCGAGGCCGCTAGGCACAAGGATGGGAGTAGACAGTGGAGACACAGCTCAGGATGTCCCACGCAGCAGGGCGCCCCCACCTCGGGCAGGACTTCCACCAAGCATAGGAGAAACCTGGCTCAGCAGTCTCAGGCAGACACGATTCCAGGCACAGCCTCCCTCCATTCGGGGCTCAGTCTGGGCCCTCTCCTGGGCCCTGACACCTTAGGGGGACCTAGCAGCCGAGCCACGTGACCTGCGGGGGCCCAGTCTGCTCCTCTGTAAAGCGGGGTGATCAGGAAGTCCACCTATCAGGGTCCTATGCGGGAGTCGGCCCAGCCCCCACCCTTCACAGGCCTGGCCCCACCTCCCCTGTTGAGAGCCTGAGGGGGCGGGGGTAGGAAAGGGTCCTTCAGGCCTCGTACCTGCTGCTAACGCCACCCGGAGCCTGGCTGCCCTCAGAGCCGGACTTGGCTCTTCAGGACACACACCTCCTTGGGAACAAAGCCCAGAGTCAGCCCGCATCTTGTTAGCAATGGGTGCAGGCTAGCAGCACTAACCACAGGAAAAGGGGGCGGGGCAAAACCGAGAAGGACAATGAGCATTTAGAACCTAAGGCGCAAGGGCAGAAACGCAGTTAGTTACTGCTCCCGGCCAGGAGCCTGTGCAGAGACTAGAAGCTCATGTCGTGGGGATCTTTTCCCCATTAACATACAGTAACATAGTAAAAGTCACACCCACCAGTGCCACGGCAGTTTACAAATGTCATGGCAATCCTAGGAAGTGACCCTATAAGGGTAAAAATGGGGAGAGCCCTTAGCTCTGAGAACGCCCCACCCTTTTCCCAGAGAAGTAATGAATATTACACCCACCATTTAGCACCTCACAAGATGTGGACGCAAAAGCACAAGTGCGGTAAGACCAAGTGTCTTCTGCACTTTCCAAGATGGACACATTTCCTTCAGGAAACGTTCTTTCGCTTTCTATTTCTGTGCAAAAATCGCCCACAATAGAAGCTGCTTGTGTGAGTCACTCATGTCTGTCATCATCTGTGGCACCGGCCCGGCTTGTGATTCTTCCAAGCCGAGAGCCAAAGAACAGGGCAACACCCCTCAAAACAATAGACCCTGATGACCTGAGGGCTCTTTTTCTATATGTTTTAAGGAACCATTGAGAAAGGAATGTTCCGCTGCTGCCTAGACCACAGCTCCACATCACTGCCAGGGTGGTCCTGGTGGTCCTGGTCTCAGGAACCCAGGTCACTGCCCACCACAAGGGATCCAGAGCCCATGGGCCCTGGGCCAGGAGTTTTCCCACGGTCTCAGCCCAGGGAGCCAAGCTGCCAAGCCCCTGTCTGGATGGCAGGTGTGTTCCGCAGGTGGGTGGGGTGGGAGGCTCAAAACCCTGAGCTCATCCCCGGCCACCTCCTGGGATCTAAAATAAGTCCGTGCCTCCAGAGCCCCCAGGTTGGTACTGGCCACCGTGTCCCAGAGAAGTGAGAAGGGATAGGGCTACAGCACGGCCCTGCGGTTGAAGCCCCTCCCAGAGGGCAGGACTCTGAGTCCCAGCTGCCTGGTGAAGGCCCTGTGTGGGAAGGAACGGGTGCCCCAGAGGCTCTGCCAGAAGCCCGCGAGGAGGAGCTGCTCCGAGAAGCGAGCGAACGCTGCAGCTGTCCTCAGGCAGGGCAAGCTGGCTGCAGCCGCCTGAAGCTCTCTCAGGCCCCCGGCACTCACCTCCTCCGGCTCCTCCTCTCGCAGGCGGCTGGGCTTGGTGTAGTCCAGGGGCCGGTCCCACTCATCCTGGCGGGAGGCCTGGCTGGACTGGGGTGAGGTCATGGAGCTGCTGGGGGCGCTGGTGCTGCTCTGGCGCTGGGCGGCATCGGGAGACTTCACTCCAGGGCTGCTGCTACAGCTGCCACTGCTGGGAAGAGCATTCTCCCGTTTGCGGTGCTTGCGCATGCTCAGGTCCAGGGTTCCATTTTCATCCACCTCGATGTCCACAGACTGCAATCGGGAAGGTGAGATCCATTAGAGATCCCAGCCCCTTCCCAGGCACGCCTTCTGGTGCATTTTAATCAAATTTACAGAGCCTAGAACACCAATTCCCATGGAAGGAAACAGTGACCAGCACAGATAGCCACCGGGAGGAAAGAAACCCACTGTCACATCCTGAGTTCACATGAGGGGGCCCTACGATTCCTCTTGCCTCCCAACAGCACAAAACCAGTCCCTCGAGCTCTGTCATGAGTGCGAGTAAGACCAGGTCCTCTGAGCCAGGACGTATCAGCAACCATGAGACTGCGGGGCATGCGTGTGGACAGGGTGCCTGCACAACCTCAGACTCTGGGGAAACGCATGTGCGCAGCAACCAGATGGAGCAGGAAACACGGGAGCACATGCTATGCCCCATCCTCGGACTCAGAGGGGACATTTGGGACGTGGCCTGTGCACAGCCCTCGGTCCCCCTTTGCTTAGCACACAGATCTCTGTTGAGAGAACACGTCCAGCCTCTGCAGTCACTGGGGCCATGTCCAGGCAGGAGAGGAAGAAAGAATAATTGCTAACCACACATCGGTTCCTCGGGACATTCTGTGCAGGGAGCCAGTGGGCCTGATTGTAGACTCCATCAACCCACTCTCTCCAGAAAGGCTCTGTGGGGACACACCAACCTTGCCAGGGGGGTCCTGTGGCTTTGTGCTGAGGTTCTCAGGCATCTCCCAGCAGCGCGTGGACAGGTTCAGGATGGCGGTGGCAGCCATGTGTGCTGCTTCCGCGTCGTGGGAGTAGTCGAAGCCTGCAGAAGAGGAGGAAGTGCTCCTCGCATAACTACTGGAGGGGCTGTGCCTGGGGGAAGAGGCCTTTGGGAAAGGTTTGGCTGCAAAAGGGAACAACACCAGGCTGATACGCGACTTGACCGTAGGTAACGATGCAGGCATATCACAGGGACTTTGCGGGCACAGCTGTGTGAAAGCACGCAAGGGGCTGGGCCCCTGACCCCACTCCCACCTGCCCTCCTTCAAGGGACTGAGGAGGCAGTCTCACTCCTGACCCGACCAAAATTTGAGCAGAAAGAGCAAAACCCTTCAACGATATCCCAGCAGCCCTGACGTTTCAAACAAAACATTTTGTCTATCAGCAATTGAAGATTTCTGTAAATATCAATAGGATGAGTGTTTGGAATATCACTCAAGTAGGAAACTTTGTCACAGCATCTCCAAAGGGTGTTACCATATTTAGGCTGACTTTGGTGTCCCCAGTAATAGTCACTGCCTTAATGGAGTAACATTATTGTTCAAATAAACAGGACAGATTAAGGCATAAAATGTTATCTTTTCTAGTAGTTGTGCCATGACCATGAGCTCACTCCCATGCATGACATTCTGAGCAACCACGACATTAGTTCGCCGTGAGCCCGCCTCTCCCCTGGATCCTCACAAAGGTTCAGCCAAGTCAAGAAGACAGGCTCACACCCACTGGCAACTGCACCAGTCAGTACTGCTACGATTAACACGTAGGAAACTCGTCCCTGTCACCTCAGGCTGACGACACCCACCGGAGCTGCCAATCCCAGTATACACCGGGCTGCTTTTCTACCTCACACACCTCTCCAGGGCTAGAAGGCTTACTGCACAAATTAGTGCGTCAAGTGACAAGAAAAGACAAGAAGGGCTGTTCTCGAAGATTTGTGGGAATGATTTTTGTCAATACAACTATCTAGAAAATCCGTTACTAATGCACAAGTAATACCCAGTAAGATGGTCCCATACAGGAAAGCAGTGGCCCTGTCAGCATCCTGGGCACAGCCCGGCAGTTTTCTGGCCCCACCCAGCCCCACCCTCCAGCCCGTCCCGGAGGCAGCGCAGAGAGGTGCGCACGCCATGGTGCTGGGGTTAAACGAGTTGCATGAGGATGGTCGGGAGAGGGGCTCTCTCAGGCAAACCACATCATTGAAGCTATTCTTAAGTCTTTGGACATAAATGCCCATAAAGGATCCGGGTTTGTCTCATAAATAATTAGGAGACACATAATGGTTAATGGTGAACACGGCAGCAGCAATACGGGTAAGATGTGGCCCCAAGAAAGCCGTGATCGTGCCCACGGAACAGCTGAGGCCTCAGGCCTGCACCCTGGCCCCCCAACGAAGGCAGAGCTTCCCCCCTGCTAGCTCCTTGAGAGGCCCTTCCCCACTGCCTCCTGAGTCCTGCTGCTCCCAGGAGCAACCCAGGAAGAGAAACAACAATTCTCCCAAACTTACATTGAAAGGCTTTAGGTGAGGTTTCGCTGGTCTGAATCTTTGGGGCAAGCATGCGTTTGCCAAAAACCTGAGCATCGAAACTTGCGTAGTCAAAGGTGACCTTGGAGAACTTCTCCAGTTCCTTGGCCAAGTTGGCCCTGGGCGTGGTAGGAGCCACATTGGGCCGGTAGCTCCCATACGGAGGGACCTCGAGCTGCTTCACGAAGCACATGGGCCTGGGGGGCAGGACAGGGTTGCAGAGCCAGTGAGGATGGGATCCAGGGACCCTCGTGCAACCCCCAGACACCATCCATGGCCCAGGCATGGACCCCCCCAGAGCTTTGAGAGAACGGAGACCCAGGGACACACCCCTCACACACATCCCACCACGAAAGCCTGGTCAGAATTTCACCTCCCAGAGTGAAAGGCTGCTGGGACAGGCCTGTGATGTGCAGGGGAAGAGTTGCCTGCAGGGAGGAAGCAATTGGAACCTCAAAGAAACAAAGAACTGTCCTCAGGCTGACAGCGTTAGCCAGTGGTGGGAGGACCTGAGACTTTTCCCAGAACTTAGGAAAGCAGATTTCAAACAACTCAGCTACAATCATTGTGAGCTGACGGCAGGGACCCCAACAGCAACACAGCCCAGGATGACAGCGAGCCATTCCAAGCCAGAATTCTGGCAGCAAAATATCCTAGAATTCCCCAGCAGGGAGGGAAGAGGTGACACTGGTTGGCTCAGGTGCATTTCTGAGGAGCAACCTCAAGGCGAGTCCTTACTGGCCCCTCACTCAGCCCTCAGCTGCTCTTTTCTGCAAGCCAGGTGGACACGGCCGTGACAACAGGCACGAAAAGGCCATGGCAGGCCTTCCGTTCACTGCCGCTGCAGCTCTTGGAAGACCTAAGGTTCTCTCATGCACAAAAGATGGCATGAAGACACACCACAAGGGCACAGGAGGCAGGGAAGAAAGACTGGTGGTGGAGGCTTCCATCAAGTCACCTCAGAGAGGAAGAGGGTCCTGTCTGCCCCAAGCAAGGACATCAGTCTGGAAAGAGTGCAATAAATGGAATTAAGAAGCAGCCAACAGTGAGGGCTTGCAGGAACTAGATGCTGTAAGACTCAAGTGGGAACTGAGAACAGAAGCCTGGTGCATGGAACCACCAGGCTGGCCCTGCAGCCGTGACGGCCAGCTCTGAAGGGTGTGGGGAAACTGGACTCCACCAGGGGGTGAGCATATGCCCTTTTCCCAAGGAAGGTAGGAAGCCTGGGCTGAACCCTGGCCCAGTATCATCTAGAAAAGTTGCAGGAGTGAGGCCAGTGGGCACCAGCAGGGGGAAAACTAAACTAAAAACCCCGGGGCACGACACGGGAAATGCAGGCCAGACAGAATCCACAGAGCCCAACGGGAGGTTGCTCCAGCCTAGCCAGGGTCACCAGCTCACCGTGGGCTGGGAGCAGGGTGCCATGTAAGCCCCATGAGCAGCCTTGTAGCTTGCTGTCCTCCTTTTACAGGTGAACAAACTGAGGTCAGCATCCCAGGGAGTGCAGCCTCCATGGTAGATCCTGTTTGACCCTCTCTCTGGCTCACCCAGCCTCATACCCAGGCCAGACTGCTTGTTTGACATTTCACCAGTGATTTAGATCAAAGCAAGGAAAGGACTGAATTAGCAACTGACAGGAAGCCGGAAGGTAGCAAGTAAGATGGAGGGAAAAGGCAGCTTCGAACCATCGTGAGAGCCAGCTGGGGCTTGCAGGGCCGAAGGTGCCCCGTGGATGGGACAGTCAGTGCACCCATACAGCACGTGTGGGACCCTGTCTTCTGAGGGACCCTCCAGAGCCGGCCTGGGAAGGGCCAGGGTGTGGCACAGCCAATGTAAGCGATCAAGATCATCTGGCTGGGACTTTGCCAGGCAGGTGCCAGCGAGGGATGGTGCAGGTGGGCCCTGAGAGGATGCAGGCAGGGGGAGGGCTCAGCTGTCATTCACAGTCACACCTGCCAGGGTCTCCCACACTCTTGCTTGGGGAGACAGACGTGGAACAGGAGTGTGAGAACCAGAGAGGAAATGAGTTCTAGTTCCTCAGACAAATGGGGAGCAGCAGGTGGGCACGTCCTCTTGGGCAGGGGGTGCCCCCTGGTCCAGGGACTCAGCCCCACTGAGTGGAGACTTGAAGCCAGGCAGGCTGGGTAGGGTGGCCTTGGGCAAGTCTCTCCATCTTTGAGTTATCTGTAGCATGCACTTCCCAGGGTCATGTGGAAGGAGGGGACACTTATCGGATATATTCTGAATGACTTTCACAAGTCCCCTTATTATTATTATTATTTTTTTTTTTGAGACAGAGTCTCGCTCTGTTGCCCGGGCTAGAGTGCCTTGGCATCAGCCTAGCTCACAGCAACCTCACACTCCTGGGCTCAAGCGATCCTCCTGCCTCAGCCTCCCGAGTAGCTGGGACTACAGGCATGTGCCACCATGCCCGGCTAATTTTTTCTATATAGTTTTAGTTGTCCGATTAATTTCTTTCTATTTTTAGTAGAGACGGGGTCTCGCTCTTGCTCAGGCTAGTCTCGAACTCCTGAGCTCAAACAATCCGCCCCCCTCGGCCTCCCAGAGTGCTAGGATTACAGGCATGAGCTACCGCACCCGGCCAATTTCATCATTTTTGAATGCTGGCTATAAAAATCTGCTTTTAAAGGAAACATTCTATGAGACCAAAAAACAAACCTTCTCCCAGCCATTTCCATTCCAGCACATTCCAGGCCACCCTGGGGTAGTCAGTGCTGCGAGAGCAAATGCTTTTAACTCCCAAATCCTGTCTACCTTGGATCCAGAAATAACTTCCTGGCAGAGATTTGCCAGTATATTCTACTGATGATCTCTTGGTTTGGCACAGCCAGAAGGGCAAGGTGTGTAGTGCCAGCAACTGGATCAAGATTTCCATCCCACTGTGGAAATCGCTCTGGAGCCAAGAACTGTAAAGTGAGGGGTTTGTCTGGTTCTCTCTCTCTCTGTCTCTCTCTCCTCTTTATTTTTTACTCTCCTCAACTAGCTGTGCCACAGAAAAGCTGCGAAATGTATCCCCACCAAGCCTTTGGCAACCGATACTACTTTACAGCCTGTGTGTTTAAGAGAAACTGCAGGAAAAGCTTAATCAGGAGGAACCACCCGTGTAAGGAGGCGTCAGGCAGCAGGACAGGAGGCCCAGGGACGGCCCGGCCCACATCTCCCTGTTCAGTGCCCACCGCACCGTCTCTGCGGTTCCAGGCACTGAGAAATAGATGGGGCAGGGTCTGGGGTTGCCGCCATGATGGACCCGGGCCCTGCTGGCATTTAGCAGACGGAGGGGCACGACCCGAGTCCTACTGCACATGCAGATCCCCCATGAGCCTCTCTGAAAGCCCATGGGGGGGGAATTTCAGCAGCACCCATTTTCCTCCCTAGGAGACCCGAAATCCCTCCCTATCTACCTCACAATGCTCCTCAAATTTGGTGCAGAATAAACCTCTTTAAATTATTTTACAGAGTTTGGCTTCTTTTTCGTTGACAGTTCCTTATAAAAAAGTGAGTTCAGCCCCCATTGGTCTCTCTCTCTCACCTTCTCTGGCCCTCCCCGTCCACCTTCCACCAGGTGCTGACACGGCAAGAAGGCCTTCTGCCTTGGACTCTCCAGCCTCCGGAAACATGAGCCAATACATTTCTGTTTATTATAAATTACAGTCGTCCCTTCTTTTCTGCAGGGGACACGTTCCAAGACCCCCAGTGGATGCCTGAAACTAAGATTCGTACCAAACTCGATTGCCACCAATGAAACACATTTTTTCCTTTTTTTTTTAATATTATTTTGACCCAGAGCCACACCCAAGAAGCCTTGAGCAAGTGGACTCCTGAAACACGTTTCCGTTCACGACTTCCACTCACAAATTAATGCCTTTTCCATCTTAACTGAGAACCTAAGTGCATTGTGTAACTTTTTCAGTTTGAGATGTGACAGCAAAACTGGAATAAATTTCTTTTTCCTTCTTCACAATTTCACAAACAGAAGATTCATTCTTACCATAGATCTTAGCAACCTCAGCACGTGATTTCTTTCCCTCTCCTATTAAGGTGGGAACTTTCACCTTTTCACTGAAGGAAGCGCTTGACAGCTTCTCTCCAGCACGTCTGGAATGCCAGCATCGCTGCGTTTGCGCTTTGGGGCCACCGGAGGAAATTAGAAATATTTCACCCCGAGATGTATTTCTTTGACATATTTTGAAATGGTTGCCCTGCCATGAGCCTCACAGATCGAAATAAATCTGCAAAGCTGTCTGCTGTGTGGGGAAATTTAAATCTGCAGAGAATCTGCATGAATACAGCCAGGTCTACCCTCGCCTGTTCTGGGAAAGGTTAACTGAGAGTCTGACACATCCGAAGGTCTGAAGAGAAACATTTACCAGCTGTTCTGAGGGCTGCTGCCAGTCAGTTTTCCTTTACACAGCAAGACCGCCTCGCTAGCGAATCAAGACTCTCGTTTCCTCCCTCCCGAAACCTGTTTTACTGCTCCCGAGCCCCCATGCTTTAAAAACCTCTGTACCTATTGAAGAGTTGAATCTGCATTCTGAGGGTTCCCCTGTAAACACGTTAAATAAATTCATATCTTTTTCCTCCTGTTAATCAATCTGCCTCATTCCAGTGACATTTCGGCAAACCTTTATGGCGCCAGGGGCTTTGATCCCTGCACCAACATGAAGTAAACTAAGGCTTACCTGAACATAAGCGCTGCGGTACCATGACAGTAGGTCTGACCGCTGGGAAGGTCACTGAGTGACTCATAGGTGGATAGTGTAGACAGCGTGGACGTGCTGGACAAAGCAAAGATTCACATCCCGGGGGCACAGGATTTCATCACATGACTCAGAATGGGATGCAATTGAAAACTTGTGAGACATGTTTATTTCTGGAATTTTCCATTTAATATTTTCAGAGTGCAGTTGACCATAGGTGATGGAAACCCATGAAAAAAATTCAAATGAACCTGCAGATGAGGGGAGGACTGCTGTACCCAGGCCCCAGGATGCTGTTACAGCAGCACAAACAGACTGACAAGGTGCCGACGACGCTCTGGTTTCCTGTCTGGCTGGTGGTTACCTGGATGTGTTTTGTCTGTGAAGACTCATCAAGCTATCCACTTCGGGTCTGTGCACTTTTCCCTAAGGACGTTCTATTCCAGTAACAAGTTAAAAAAAAAAAGACTAAGCTGAAAGAAGCCAGCCATAAAAGCCTACACATTATATGATTCCATTCATATGCAACACCCAGAATAAACAAATCCCTAGAGACAGAGACAGAGAGAATATCAATGGTTGCGTGGGGGTGCGGAGGACAGAGTGGGAAATGACTGCTTGGTGGTGCAGGGTTTGCCTTTGGGGTGATGAAAATATTCTGGAACTACACAGTGGTGATTATTGCACAGCATTTGGAATGCACTTAATGCCACTGAATTGTACAATTTAAATTGTACAATTTAAAACGGCTTAAATGGTGAGTCTTATGTCATGTATATTTCATCACAATGAATAACAGCAAGTGCTACCG
Organism: Avahi laniger; assembly: GCA_963575035.1. Taxonomy (NCBI): domain Eukaryota; kingdom Metazoa; phylum Chordata; class Mammalia; order Primates; family Indriidae; genus Avahi; species Avahi laniger. Next base: position 151,079 of record CAUYSK010062558.1, read on the forward strand.
AGGCTGTTAGCAGCTAAATAACTTGCTCAGAGTCTGACAGTTGAATCGCAGAGTCAGAACTCACCCGGGCCTGTGTGACTACAGTGTCATTCTCTTTCACGGAGGGCAATGCGGTCAGACCGTCGGGAGCACATGAGTCACCAAGGATCCAGCTAAAATGCACATTCTGACCCAGTAGGTCTGCAAGAGGCCTGAGACTCTGCATTTCAGACAAGCTCCCAGGCAAGGCTGATGCTGCTGGTCCAAGGACCACAGTTTGAGAAGCGATTAGCACCGGCTGCTACCTGTGACAATCCCTCTTTTATCCTCTGGATTGTTGTCAACCACGCTTAGAGGGGGTGGAGACCCGCTGGCTTCACCTTCCACCACCAGCACGTGTCTGGCTGCACATCTTTCAACCAACACCAACTTGAAAAGCATGGGGGCTTATGTGTTTAATTTATGAGCGCTCCTTTTATTTGAGCCAATTTTGGTACCATGTAGACATATAATACACACACATACACAAAACACATCTAAGCACATACATATGCACACAAAGTTTCAATAGCTTTTATCTCAGAACTCCAGCCATGAGTTCCTCCGAAGTTCCACATAAATCTGTATACATTATGTTTCTGTTCCTCTTTCCCTGTCCAGTGGCAGTCGTCCCTGCATCTTGGCCAGGCTGCCTCCTGGATGAAGATGACTTTTGATCTCCCAGACCTTAGGGCTGAGGTGACTTTCAACCTCCCAGACCTTGGACTGCACTTCTGATACCATCGACAGCACGTTTAAAGTAGACAAAAAGAAAATAGAGACAAAGAGCTTAACAGACTCCACATTTACATGTACTCCCAGTACAGGTAAACGCTCAACCGAAAGATAAACTCAAGAGGTTCCAAACAAATGAACTGCAGTTTCACCTACTAAGCCCTGGGAATGCAGATCAAAAGTCAGGTTCATTTCCACTGTCACAAATGGTTGGGGGCTTATGCAACGCAAAACAAACGTGAATTCCCTCAGAATTCCCCAGATTGAGAGGGGCATCCCCCACTATGCGGGACCTTCAAATAGCACTCACCCGTCTGGACACAAATGTCAAACTCCAGAGGTCCTTTGTTCTGAGGCAGTCAGGAGGCCATCACTTATGTGTTGGAGGCCAGCAACAGCAGAGCTGCTGGGAGAGTCCAAAGCCACCCTCTGGCAAATACGGCCAGGCAGCGGCTAAGGGAGGCTTTGGATCTCTCCCTGCTCTGAAGCCCCCAAACCACGAGCAACACCATCCCAGACGAGTCCCATAATTGCTATCAAAGCCACAAGGGGGTTTCAGCCTAGGTCCGCTTGCTCGTCGCACAAAGATCCAGTTATTGAGACAAGGATTGCCAAGAAAGAAAGGAAATTTTTAATGCCTCTTATGGGGAGAACGGGAGAAGCTGCCTCAAATCCTTCTCCCTAACGAACAGAGATCGTGGGCTTTTTAAGGAGGGGCCACAGAAAAGTGCCCTTTCTGTCCATTTCTTCCCCGGGCTTCCACACCTCAGCAAATCACACCGCCGTGGCTTCTGCCCGAACCCCTGCAGTTATCTGTTCCTTTCCTGCCCCCACAGCCTCACACCAAGTTAGACTCTGTATCCCAAACATGTCTGTATCCATCCCTGTTTATTATTCTTGATCGCGGCTCCCTGCTCCTCCTCTTCTGATCACGTTAGAATTTGGGATTACGTTTATTTGTGTTTCTGCTAATTTCCTGTCTCTCCGAGGAAATCACACTTCCAGCAAGGGCGAGAACAGATACCACTCACTAGGGCGTCCTCAACGTCTAGCACACGCTGGAGCCACTCAATCAGCAACCATCGAACAGAGGAAGAAAGGATGACACGTTGTCCAGGGGCAGGGCCACGTGAAGACGCATCCTCTCGCCCTTCTGATTGTGTCGCTGCAGGACGTGGGCAATAGTGGGGATGAGAAAAGCCTGGGGACGACACGCCTACCATTTGTGTTCAAAGTTTATTTATTGAAACCATCTTTGGCTCAAATCCCCTCAGCTTCTGCAGCCTCTGTCTCTTCTGTGTGACCCCAGGACCCACAGGACTCGTGACTGCTGGGGAGGGAGAGTTCCAGGACCACTGTCAGTTCCACACTCGTGGATAAGGAAACAGAAGCTGCGTTTAATGAAGCAATCTGTCCACGTTCAGCCAGCTGGCGAGAGGCCAGCAGAGCTGGGATTCAAATGCAATTCAGTTCAAAGCCAGTGTGATTTAAATCCAGTTCAATTCAAACCTGACTCGAAGGCCAAGTTCACCACTTTTCAGCCTCCCCAGTCCGCATATCACAAAGCTGACAGCTACCACCAAACACCTCCCCCTTTGCTTCTTGGACTCACTCACATTTCAGCGATGTCCTACCCTACAGTTCTCGAAAAGGCCTAGAAGTGCATTCTTACGAGACAGATTGAGCAAAAATTATTAGTCATTATAGAGACAAGAAAGCAGAAGCCTGGCATCATGGGTGTTTGCCTTATTATTTAAAAATATCCAATTCTACTCTTAAAAAAAAAAAGAAAATAGAATAGATGAGACTCATAAGAAGTGTTACACATAGCTAGGAAGTAAGCAGGTAGCTTGAGACGTAGACAGAACGTGTAGGGATGTTAAATACAGGTAGTGAACAGACAAGTAGCTTGGAGACACAGGAACACATCATATGATGTGTTCAAAATAGACAGTGAGATGGTGACCATATTAAAGATAGAGTGGGTAAGGGAATATTCGATGGAACAAATAAGAGTGCCACTTATAGAAAGAAAGGATCAGACAGACTAAGTCATGAGTCACCAGCATGCCGTGTCTGGATTGATGCTACATGATCCTAAATTGGTCACCCTTTGGTAACACTCAACATGGCCCCATCCTGGCCCTGCACATCCTCTCCCAAGGAATACAGATAAAATTCTTAGCTATGCAGCAGGCTGCTGAGTGAGTGACTGCTTGGGCTTGTACCCGCCCCTGTCTCTCTCCACTAGAGTAACTGTGTATGTTGGCTCCAGATTCCCTCCATCCTGTCGCCCCCACCCGTATTCAATCTCGACTCTGATCCTCTTAACCACACCAGCGGAGAGGAAGGCAGACGCAGCAGAGAGGGAGGGCATGTGAATGTTGGGTAGCCCAGCATGGAACAGGTATGAACCTTCCGCCTCATCCTACAGGAGTTAACGCCCTCATCTCGTTCCCCTTGCTTCTTGCTAAGTTTTAAACAGATTTAAACCTTGAGATTAATTTGGTCTATGAGTCCTTCTCTTCAGTAACCTCTAGAATTTCTTGCCTGGTAGTCTTGGGGCTACTATTCCATCAGGGTAATTTCCCACAGCATACGTGGCTGATATTAAACAAAACTGTGACCTAGAAACTTGCCTGTGACCTTCCGCCTCCCTCATGGTCCTTGTATGTCACTCCCCAGTCACCTGGATTCTGCTCCTTCCTCGGGTGACGGAACTTTCCTTTCTCTACACGCCGTTTTATTTGCCAAAACATATCTGTCTTGTGTTTCATTCCACCTACCATCCTGCTGTCCCCTTCAATTTGAGATTGAGGAGTCAACCTTCAACCCATGTGTGGCCGGGCGCGGTGGCTCACACCTGTAATCCTAGCACTCTGGGAGGCCGAGGTGGGCGGATTGTTTGAGCTCAGGAGTTCGAGACCAACCTGAACAAGAGTGAGACCCCGTCTCTACTAGAAGTAGAAAGAAATTAGCTGGACAACTAAAAATATATATATAAAAAATTAGCCGGGCATGGTGGCGCATGCCTGTAGTCCCAGCTACTTGGGAGGCTGAGGCAGGAGGATCGCTTGAGCCCAGGAGTTTGAGGTTGCTGTGAGCTAGGCTGACGCCACGGCACTCTAGCCTGGGCAACAGAGTGAGACTCTGTCTCAAAAAAAAAAAAAAAAAAAAAAAAGCAAACATGTATGAAAGACTTTACAAAGGGTATATATGCAGTTGGCCAGAGACATGTAATTCCAAGCAAGCACCATGTCAGTGCATTCAACTTCCAGCTCTTCTAAGACCTCATTCCATCTTCCTGCTCCCCTACAGTATCAGTTTTTTTCCACCAAGACTTATCTCTCCTTGGTGGAGAAAAACCTGTTCCTTGTCCACAGACTTGCTCAAATCTTCCTCATCCTGAACCACACCCCTTAGCTCTACTCCAGCCCCTTCCTCCCACTACAAACCCTCACCAAGGCCTCTAACGGCCCACCTCCTCACCATCCATGGCCCTCTAGAAGACAGCTAAGAGACCACCTTCTAATCAGCAAACCCAAGGACTTTTACTTTACTTTTCTCATCTTCATTAAAAATGCCAGCAATATCTTATGCTGCTGACCAAACCAGCCCTTGGCATCCTTCCTCTTGGTTTTTCCTTTTTATTTTTTTTTTTCTTTCTTTCTTCGAGACAGGGTGTCACTCTTTCACCAAGGCTAGAATGCAATGGTGTCATCATAGCTCACTGCAACCTCAAACTCCTGGGCTCAAGTGATCCTCCTGCCTCAACCTCCTGAGCAGCTGGGACTACAGATGCTCACTAGCATGCCTGGCTAATTATTTTTTTTTATAG